>CM035170.1:57716485-58032114 GCA_020205615.1 Panax quinquefolius
TCATTGTTGCATAAATTGCATAAAGCCTCTAACATTTGATCATTCATCATTTGGTCGTTGTTGTTGTTTGCATGAGGATTGTCGCCTTCACGATGCACATTATCCCCGATTATTGATATGTGGTGAATCAACGATCGCTCAAGCCCATTGCTATTCTCAACATTCTCGGATGTCATTTTCAGACATCGCCACAAAACAAAAGGTTAATTGACATGTAACAAATTATCCCTATCTTCCCACCAACCCAATAAAATAAGACATAAACTTAGGTAGGTCATACTAGCGAAGGTATTCCCGCCTCTCCCTCCTAGTACTATTCTCACATCTTAGCCAGGATCATATCCCTAAGCTCGATACCAATGTAACTCCGGACACCAACTTGTGTCAAGACCTCACATTGATACTATCGGTTTGCCACCATGAGAAATCGTCCCCCTACGGAGAGTCCGGCTTCGCATCCCCCATCAACAGAAGTCACCAAAGAGAGGCTCTCTTTACTTATAGCTCTGATACCAACTGTGACGCCCCCAAAATTAGGTATACATCACCCATCTTGGGTCGCCACTTACATGGTATAGAAATTTAATACAACTTACTAACATAACTGTCGTGTACAATACGACATAAACTGTGAGTTTAAATACAAATATCGTCTACTAGATATTATACAAACTCAAAAAGGAGTCCTCATTATAATTATTATCACACTATTTCACGTAATAGTGAGGACTACTAATGCTATCTTCAGGACCATCACTCGCTTCCCAGACTCGTCCCAACTATATTCTCATTTCACAAGAGAACAAAGTGAAAGAAAGGGTGAGCTCAACTAGCCCAAGAAGAAATATTATGACTAAGATAATGCGTAATAAATTATCAATAGTCTTCAACAATGTTAAACCGATAAAATACAATAGACAACCAGCTTAATCATAGCCGAATATCGAATCCATTAAAAGAGTCAAGTAGAAAATAAAGTCTACTATCTTTTAGGTTTTAAAAGGTTTTTCATCATCAAGTATATTTAGACTCACTTTAATAAATATTCCACATCATCGAATCACCCCGCACTACTACCAAGGATATTCTTTAAGATCACGACCACAATTATTCATGCACTACGGGCCAAGAATATTTGTGTATTCATTAATGGTCATGATCATGCCAACAATCGTCCCATCAATGCACTACTACTACCATCGAGGATTTTTACCACATCATTTGTAACATTACGGGCCATGATTACAATCAATAGTCTCTCGTCATAATCATACCAAGTCCATCTATGCACTACAAAGCATGATGACTTTAAAAATATAAACATGAGGATGATGACAATGATATAAGAATTCAATAAAACAAGTTCAAGAATTATTTTATCCAGAATTATTAACGCCCAAATTATCAACATGATCTTTGTTTTGTAGAGTAAAATTCAAGAATGATCGTAAGAATATTTTCATGAAAAGATATCGATGAAACGCAAATATCAAGGATATTCCACTAATTTCATGGAGTATAGAAGTCAAAGTTTTAACCAACCGGGTATAATAAAGAATGGAATAACAAAAGAAATCACCATGCATGCGATAGACGCACATGCATGTGTTATTCCAATGTAATAATAAATAACGGAACCAAAGTCGTGAAATTCACAATCCATGTGATGTTCCAATGTAATAATAAAGATGGAACCAGATCCTGTAAAACACACGAGATAGGATATTCTAATGAATGATAAAGATTTTAACCAGTCCGGCGTAAAACACATGCATGTGATGTTCCAATGTAGAATAATAAAGACGGAACCAGTCCGTGTAAAACACACGTATGTGATGTTCCAACAAAAAATAATAAAGATTTTAACCAAGTCCTGTGTAAAACACACAGCATGTGATGTTCCAATGTAATAATAGAAGAATGTCACCAAGTATAGGGTAAACCACGTGATACAAGTTATTCCAATGTAATAATAATAGCAATGGAATAACAAATGCCTCTCTTCATGAATAAGAAAGAATAACACCCCTTACATTTGGTAGGAGATTGAATACTGCAGCAGTATAGTAACAAAATACTCTTCTTCTTTCTCTCTTATTCTCTCTATACTTTCTCTCTCTATAGCTTGAATGAATTCGTGAAAAATAATGAAGCCCTAGGCCTCTATTTATAGAAGATTTCTAGCTTAGCACCTGCCGTGTGAAAAGGCAAGTGGCTCGACGACTAATGATGTGAAAAGAAAAGTGGTTTGACGCTCAGAATGTGAAATGACAAGTGGTTCGGCGCTCAGAATGTGAAACGACAAGTGGTTCGACGTCTGTAAAGGTAATTACTATTAACGAAGGTAAATACTATCGACGAAGGTAAATACTATTCACAAGGGTAATTACTATCGATGAAGGTAATTACTATCGACGAAGGTAAATACTATTCACAAGGGTAATTACTATTGACGAAGAGACTCTTAGATGATGACACATATGAGCCCCATAAAATAATCAAACTTACCACAAATAATTTTTTTTCATCAACACATATTTAATCTTTCAAAATTATTAATCATTTATAACTTAATGTCGCCTCAATTATTGATTTAATACTATAACATATTATATGATGATGATAATTGTGACAATAATTGAATCAATAATATAAGAGATATGATGCGTGAATTATCGTAGTAATAATTGAGCATAGCCGAAAGTGACTTCTCACGTAAGCATCAATAATCAATACCGTAGTGCTACTATGCAACCACGCCAGACATCGCATTTTTTACCACCGGGTAGTTCAACAGCTTTTAACGGTAACACCTCCGCCGTTATTTTTATAAAATATTTTTGTCGTTTTCTCAATCCGACAATAATTACATTAGGGGTCCACCAATGATTGAGCCATTATACTAATATTTCCTAACAAAAAGAATATTCCCCACCAAACGAATATTTTATAACAACTTGCATACTTTGCAAAATTTATAAATATTACCCACAACTATAACATTATATCAAATTTATTCCATAATATTCAAAAATAATATTTATAGAAAAATTTATCTTTATTTATAAAAGCTGGGGTCTTACAAATTTTCACTACACAGTATTTCCCATTATCATATCAATAATTCATATTATTTGAATAATATTTTTAGATATCATTATTGACAATGTCTAAGAAAGTTCTGTCTAAGGAAAGGGGTTTGGTAATCTAATTGCGCGCCAGTAAGGAGAAATCCTTATCGGAAAGCCCCCTCTTTTTCCTGGGAATGACCTGGTTGTCAGTATTGTGATTCTGTAATATTATTTATGAATAATTAATTATTAATTTATATGATAAAGAAATATTTATTTTTATGTGGTTATAAATGAAGGAATTAATGTTGAGGTGTTTTATCAGAATTTTGTTGGAATGAAGGTATTAAAAATCATCCATATGTGGATTTCGGATATTTTCGGTTTGGAATTTGAAAAAACATTTTTCTACAAAGTTGTAGAGAATTAAATTTCCTATTGAGTAGACATGAGATTCAAAATTTTCTAATAAAAGGGTTATTTATTATAAATTATTGAAGTTTCGGAAATAAATGTTTTTATTAAAAATGTAGTGGGCCCCACTTGAGGTGTGCTGAAATTGGTTCAACAGTGGCGTGCTTGAAATTTTTTAATGAAATATTATTTTTTTAATTTAGTCTGCTTTGACGTTCTAGCATTTTTCTATAAATAGGGTGCTTAGTTAGAATTAAAAATCATACCAGAATCTGAAGTTTTCTCTCTCTATATTATCGAGCGTATTTTTGTGAGTATTTAGATACTTCGAGAGTTGCTATTCAGTGCAAATTTCCTTCAGTATTACATCCGTTATTTCAGTCAGAGGTAGTGTTCTTTTGAGGTAATGGATGGAAAGGGATGTTATTTTCTTCGTAAATGATTTATTTCGTTCAATATCATTATGCTGAAATATTGGTATAAATTTTATTGTGAAATTTTTACCTTTTCATGTTGAGGTTACTATTAACGTATACGACACTATTCACGTATACGACACTATTAACGAATACGGTACTATTCACGAGTATTATTCACGAAGTATGATTTTTCTTGTGAAATTTCTACCTTTTTGTGTCGGAGTTACTATTCATGTACATGACACTATTCACGTATACGACACTATTCACGAATACGACACTATTCACGAATACGACACTATTCATAGAAAAATGAAATTTTCTCTTCTTTGTCCAAGATATCTATTATGGTTACTATCTTTGATTGTATCCATGTTTTGATCTTCATTCTTGAATTTTACTCCACTATGGTTTATTATGGAGTATTTTTGAACTTGGATTATCTAAAGTACGAGTTCCTAATTTTTATTCTTTTATCTCATTGGATTCGTTTCTTTAAGATATTGTTTATCATCCTCAGTCCTAAAGGGTGATATAACTGAATATCTTTGGCCTGTAGTGCAAAGATAAATGAGTACCTAATGAATATCTTTGGCCCATAGTGTAAAGATGGACAGATGTTGAGATGAACATGACCAACTGGTGATACAAATGAATATCTTTGCCCCGTAGTGCAAAGATGAATATTTGATTCAAGATGTATATTGATTGATGTCACAGAGATAAATCCATGTTTTGATTATATTATTTTTATTATCATATATAACTTTTTTATAAATCTTGGTGATGAAATTTCTCTTTCACTTGAGTGTAAAGGTGGCCTGGTAGATTATTGGTATGATCGTGACTATGAGTTCTTTTTGGCCAGTAGTGCAAAGTTGAATTGTAGACTGGTATGATCATGACCATTGAATTTATAATTGAATATCTTTATCTTAAGTGCAAAGGTGAATTGATCAACATGGTTATAATTATTGTTTATATAAATTCTGAAATGATTATGTATTTCTTTAAGATATTAATATCTTTGGCCAGTAGTGTAAAGATGACATGTTGTTGAATATCTTTGGCCCGTAGTGCAAAGATGACCTGTTGTTGAATATCTTTGGCCTGTAGTGTAAAGATGAACTGTTGGTGAATATGTTTGGTCGTAGTGCAAAGATGAAATTATTAGTATGATTATGAACATGAACTATGATTTGGTATAACCATGATCTTTGATGTTTCAGGTAAAGACATGTGATGAAAATTATCTTCTTTCTGGGTGCGAGGAGAAATTTAGAACTACAATTATGATTATAAGTTATTCACATGATTGTGGACATGAACTATTGATTGATGTTATAGGGTTAAAACATTTTTGGTGGACTTTTAACATTAAGAAGATAATAGACTTTATGGTCTATTTGGCTCTTCTAATGGATTGCTCGTTTCGCTGCAACTATGGTTGAAAAGTTTTATCATTTACAATATGTTCTAAATCTCTGATTTATTGCTGACGAAGGCTATTGATAATTTAATTATCTTTAGTCATGATATTCTTTACTGGGCTATTTGTGCTCACCCTTTTGCTTCACAATTCCTTTCAGGTAATAAGAGTGTATTTGGTCGAGAGGGGTAACAAGGGAATAGAATCGGTGGTTCATAGTTGTTGAGGTTTCCCCTAAAACAGTATGGAACTAATTTTATTAAGAATTTAAAATAAGTGTGTCGTATTTTATACGTCATTTAACCGTTGATTTTGGTGAATCGAATAGGGTGAGGTGAACCCAACTTTGGAAGGGTGCTTTGCCACTATCATACAAGATGTCTAATGACATACGACTTCGTGTTATCATAAGACAGGGTTGTGCACATCCACTTGCTGAGTATATCTACGAGCATTACCTATATAATCTTGGAGTTTGGTTGAAATATAATTCTCAATTGGAGACAATGGAGATAATTATATGTCAAGAGAAGACTCACCATTGGAAAGAATATGATAGTAATCTTCTCATTTTTCTTTGGGGTCTATTGGGGTCAACCAAGGATAATTCTCGAGTCATATGATATCTATTATAACTTAGATGAATGGCCTCTCATGTATGAAGAATTCCATGAGCATTTTCCAAAGATTTTAATTTCTAAAATAGTTATTGACTGTACTTTTATGTAAGGTACCAATGTGAGGTGTTATCCAGGTATAGGGATGAGAGTCACATATATTTATATTTAAACTCACAGTATATGTGTTAACGTATTTTGCACGACAACTATAATAATGAAGTTGTAGTTATTTTATGTACCATGTATTTGGCGACTCAGAATGGGTTGAGTGGAATGGACCTATTTTGGAGGCGTTACATTTGGTATCATAGCTTAGGGATATGGTCGCTGGCGGAGATCTGAGTCTAGAACTAGGAGGGGAGAGACGAGTAATACACTTCGCTAGTGTGTGACTTACCTAAGCTGAAATTTCTTACTTGATAAATTGACAAATTGTGATATGTCAATTAACTTTGGTTTTGAAGCTGTATTCTAAAATGAGCAATGGAGAAATCATGATGACAGGGAAGATGGAATCTGAAATGAAAGCACGGTATTCCTTCTTCGAAATACTAGGTACGTAAATTTCGGGGACGAAATTTCATAAGGAGGGGAGATTGTAAGACCCCGAATTTTATGAAATAAAAGTATTCATTTTTTCTATTTAGTAAATAGTTAAATTGATAAAAGTTTAAAGTTATGGGTGAAATGTGAAAATTTTGCAAAATAAACAAATGGTTATAAAATATTCGTGTTGTCGGGGAATATTCGTTTTGTCGTGGAATATTTGTACGATGGCGCGTCCATTAGTGGGCCCCATAACAGAATAACTGTCGGATGAAGAAAACAACAAGTTTGAGTTTTTACAAATAACGACGTAGTTGTTACCATTAACACTGTTGGAATACCCGGTGGTTAAAATACGATGTCTGGCGTGGTTGCGTAGATAGCACGGTATTGCACGATATTTTTTCAATTATTGATTTTTACGTGAAGAAGGCACTACTCAATAATTATTATAGTAATTCTTGCGCTCAATATTCTATTTTATTGATTCAATAATTGCTACGTTGATATTTTATATTATTGTTGTTTCAATAATTGTCACTACATAGTATTTCCCATTATCAGATCAATAATTCATATTATTTGAATAATATTGTTAGATAGCATTATTGGCAATGTCTAAGGAAGTTCTGTCTAAGAAAAGGGGTTTGGTAATCTAATTGCGCGCTAGTAAGAAGAAATCATTATCGAAAAGCCTCCTCTTTTTCCTGGGAATGACCTGGTTGTCAGTCTTGTGATTCTGTAATATCATTTATGAATAAATAATTATTAATTTATATGATAAGGAAATATTTATTTTTATGTGGTTATAAATGAAGGAATTAATGTTGAGGTATTTTATCAGTATTTTGTCGGAATGAAGGTATTAAAAATCATCCGTATGTGAATTTCGGACATTTTTGGTTTGGAATTTGGAAACACTTTCTTCTACAAAGTTGTAGAGAATTAAATTTTCTATGGAATAAACATGAGATTCAAAATTTTCTAATAAAGGACTATTTATTAAGAATTATTGAAGTTTCAGAAATAAATGTTTTTATTAAAAACATGGTGGGCCCTACCTTTGGTTTGTGTTGAATTTGCTATTTTTTAGTGGGTCCCATTTGAGGTGTGTTAAAATTGGTTCAAGAGTGGCGTGCTTGAATTTTTTTAATAAAATATTATTTTATTAATTTAGTCTGCTTTGGCGTTCTAGCATTTTCCTATAAATAGGGTGCTTAGTTAGAATTAAAAATCACACCAGAATCTGAAGTTTTTTTTTTCTCTCTATATATTATCGAGTGTATTTTTATGAGTATTTAGATACTTTGAGAGTTGCTATTCAGTACAAGTTTCCTTCAACATTACATCCGATATTCCAGTCAGAAGTACTGTTCTTTTGAGGTAAGGGATGGTAAGGGATGTTATTTTCTTCATAAATGATGTTATTCGTTCAATATCATTATGCTGAAATATTGGTATGAATTTTATTGTGAAATTTGTGAAAGTAGTATGCACACAAGCCAATCATGTTTGATGATAAAGCATATACTTTGTAACAATCTTATTCATTTATTAATAAAAAGTATTAATTTATTAAAGGCTTTTAATTATCTACACGATGTTGTTTTATAATATGTGATAAACCCATAGTTTTAAGCAATGCTTTTAGAATAATGATGATGATCATTCTAATGAGATCTAAATTCTTAGAAAGCTTAAAACTAAAATAGTTCCCAATCGTTGGATTACTAAATTGGGGATTAGTGAATCCGGATAGATTGGTACATACATTGCTTGCTCATTGGATGAGGATGATTGATCTCATGATCATTTGTGTGGAGACACTAAAGCAAGTACGTAGGTGCTTATTAGAGAATAAGTTCATCTGAACGTGGCTCGCTAAGGAATACCTAATGGAGTTTTATTTGCCTGTCGATAGGAATTCTCAGAGTGATAGTAGTCAAGTGATCCTTGACTCGAGATCATCATAGTATTCTTGTGTATGATGAGTTATACTGACTTATTCCTTAAGACCCTTAGGGTATATCAAAGGGTATGCTTGGGTATAATAAGTTGTATATGGAGATAATGTATGATCAATAAAGAATCTACCACTTCTAATAAAAGAAGAGAATGTCCTATGTGATTCGATAAATGACAACCCAAAGAGTCCTTGGTTAAAGCGTAATGAAATTAGAAAGGAGTTTCTAATTTGCATTATTTGAGTCAGGCATTTAAGGATCGAAATACATATAATTAAATAAAATAAGACTTGACAAGAATTCCATGTCTTATATTTAATTGGGACATTGTATGGTGGAAGGATTGAATTGCATGCGGTAACTATTTACTCAAAGGTTCTTTAATGATTAATGTTGAAATCTATATTATTTGGAAAGTCGTTGATCGCTAGGAGGGCTTATCCTTATCAGAGAATAAATATTATTTATTTAAATAGATTAATTGTTTAATTTATTTATTTAAATAAGATTAGAATTGTTCTAATTGATTTATTCACAACCTGTTTAATATGGAGAACCCAAAGGGTCACACCATAAAAGGAAGAATAATTATTTAAGAAGTTAATGGCATAATCGTAATAATATAGTTAAGTATATTTAATTTAATCTATGGTGATAGAATAAATTAAATAGCTTAATATTTATTATTTAATATTTTAGAAATATTAAATATAAATTAATAAGAGGAGTCTTATTAATATTATTACAATTATTATTATTTTAATTTCTAAAAGAGTTTAGGAATTAATTTAATATAAGTATTTCTCATTTATTCCTAATTGGATTAGAAGGGAAAATTAGTTAAAGGAGTTTAATTAATTATCCCTAATAAGATTAGGAGCTTAATTAATTAAAAGAATTTAATTAATTAAATAAAACCCAATTCCTTAATTGTTAAGATGGGTTGCCCACATCTATAAATAAGAGGAGTCTTATTATGGGTGGTATGGGTTGTTGATTTTTCAACATACGTAATAATTCCAATTGTTGGGAGAGTACACCCTTTCTATAGAGATAGAAAAACTAGGGTTTAGCCAACCACCCTTCTTGAATTTTCTTCTTCCTCGGTGGATCACCTCTAGAGGCCAAACATTTGGGTGGCTAACGCCGATCAAAGGAAGGAACCAAACCCGGTGGATTCAAGATTGAATCGAAAAGGATTTGGAGGTGAACTTGTACCGAGGAAGCTCGATCTTCAAGGGTATGATTTATTCTTTATCTTTTCGCTTTAATTAATAATTATGCATAAAGGGTGATCCGGGTATATGGTTTGTAAAAATTTTAAGCTCTGATTTTACCACGCTTCCGCTAATTTTATGCAATTTGATTGCGTTATGAATATTACAAACCTAACAATTTGTACCTTTTCATGTCGAGGTTACTATTCACGTATATGTCACTACTCAAGTATACAACACTATTCATGAATACGATACTATTCACGAGTACTATTCACGAAGTATGATTTTTTTTGTGGAATTTCTACCTTTTTGTGTTGGGATTACTATTTATGTATACGACTCTATTCACGAATATGACACTATTCACAGAAAAATAAAATTTTCTTTTCTTTGTCCAAGATGTCTATTATGGTTAATATCTTTGATTGTATCCATTTTTTGATCTTCATTCTTGAATTTTACTCCACAATGAGTTATTATGGAATATTTTTGAACTTCGATTATCTAAAGTATGAATCCATAATTTTTGTTTTTTTATCTCACTAGATTTTATTCTTTAAGATGTTATTTATCATTCTCAGTCCTAAATGGTGATATAACTGTAAGACCCCAACTTATTATAAATAAAATTGAATTTCTTTTATTATTATTTTGAAATAGTAAGGGTTAATTGGATTAATGTGGTTAGTTATGGGTAAAATGTGCAAATATTTTAAAATAAGCAGGTGGTTATAAAATATTCATTATTGTCGGGGAATATTCGTTTGGTCGTGGAATATTCTTCTTGCGTTTGGGAATATTCGTATGCGACGGTACAGCCTCTTTTGTGGGCCCCATAACAAAAAGCGATTGGATGAAGAAAACGATAAGTATAAGTTGTTTATAAATAATCGTAATTGTTACTGCATTAATCTTTGTTGGAATACCCTTTGGGTTAAAACACAAGAATGCGTTGTTGCACAAGAAGACACTTACTGTATTGCACCAATTATTGATTCTTACATAAGAAGGCACTACTCAATAATTGTTACATGTGAATTACTGCTCAAAGATTTTATTTTATCGATTCAATAATTGTCTTTGCGTTGATATTTTATATTACCGTTGTTTCAATAATTGTCACTACACAATATTTTCCATTATCGAAGCAATAATTCATATTATCTCGAATAATATTATTAGAAAATATTATTGGCAATGTCTAGAAAGTTCTCATCTCAAGGAGAGGTTTGGTCACCTAATCATGCGTGCGAGAAGGAGAAATCCTTATTAAAAGCCCCTCTTTCCTCGAACCTGCCTCGTTGTCGATGATTGTGATTCTGTAATATTATTTGTGAATAATTAATTATTAATTTATATGATGAGGAAAATATTCATTTTATGTGGATATAGATGGAGAAAATTTTTAAAGTGACAATTGTTGAAAATCGATATTTTATCTTTTCTGATAAAATAATATTTTATTATATTATTATAATATAATAATGATGATATTTTACAATGAATGTAGGATATATGAGTATATAAGGAGGAAGAGTATTTTTTGTTGCAAAAGTTGTTTAAAACATGTTAAACATGTCTCATGGGACCCATTTCTTGATCGAAATTTGATTATAAATTTCATAAAATCGCCTGCTTATGAATTTCGGTCCAATTTACGCTTTGGAATTTAGAAAAACTTTCTTCTGCAAAGTTGTAGAGAATTGAATTTCCTATAAAAATTAGCAAGATTCAAATTTTCTGATAAAAGGGCTATTTATTATGAATTATTGAACTTCCGAAGTTCCGAAATAATTGATTTTTAAAAGTTTTAATTATTTTTATTAACAAAAACGTTTTTGTTGTCTTTGGAACATGTGTGGCTGATTTGTTGACCAAAGAAGAGGGTGCGTAGGAATTTAATATATATATATATATTAATATTATATTAAATTTTCTGCTTTGGTGTTCTAAGTATTTTCCTATAAATAAGGTGCTTAGGTTAGAATTGAAAATCACAGCAGAAACTAAAGATTTCTCTCTCTTTCTCTCTATATATATCGAGCGATTTTTGTGAGTATTTTAGTATTTGAGTATTGCTATACTTGCAAGTTCTTTCAAAGACTATATCCAAAGATTCTGTCGTAAATACAATCCTTTTGAGGTAAGGGATATTTTTTTTTAAAATGATATTATTTCTTCAATATTATTATGCCGAAATATTGATTGGAATTTTTTTTATCAAATTTGGAACTTTTTCATGTCGGGATTACTATTCATGAGTTACTATTCATGAGTTACTATTCACGAGTTACTATTCATGAGTTACTATTCACGAGTACTATTCACGAAGCATGATGATTTTTTTTGTGAAATTTCTATCTTTTAGTGTCGAAGTTACTATTCACGTATACGACACTATTCACGTATACGGCACTATTCACGAATACGACACTATTCACGAATACGACACTATTCACAGAAAAATTAAATTTTCGATTATCGTCCAAAATATCTGTTATGGATACTAGCTTTGATTGTATCCATGTTTTGATTATTCTTGAATTTTAATCCACTCTGGTTATTTATGAAGTATTTTTGAACTTAGATTGTTTAAAGTACGAATCCTTAATATTTATTCTTTTGTTTCATTGAATTCGTTTTCTTTAAAATATTTTTCATCATCCTCACTCCTAAATGATGATATAATTGAATATCTTTGGCCCAGTAGTGCAAAGATTAATGATTTCGATGAATATCTTTGGCCCGTAGTGCAAAGATGAACATGCATTTAGATGAACATGACCAACTGATGAATATCTTTGGCCTGGTAGTGCAAAGATGAATATTTGATTTCAGTTATATATTGATTGATGTTACAGGGATAAAAGATAGATGATGAACTTTTAAATTCATATATAGAAGATAGTAGATTTCATTCTCTACTTAACTCTTCTAATGAATTATTATTTCCGCTGCGAATATTGATTTAAAACTTGTTGTCTATTGTATTCTATTAGATATTTTCCCGTTGAAGACTAATGATAATTTGTTCTATATTATCTTGGTCATAATATTCTTTACTGGGCTAGTTGAGCTCACCCTTTTCCTTTTTGTTCCATTTTTCTTCTCAGGAGGCGAGAATGTAGCGAGTACTAGTCGGGGTATGGAATGAAGGTTTTAGAAAGTCGTTTTAGTAGTCCTCACCATTTTTGTAAAATAATGTATCAATAATTGTACTGAGGACTTATTTGAGTGTGGATATTGTCTAGATGACAATATTTGTATTTAAACTCACAGTTTTTATGTTGTATTAATAAAGTTGTAGTTGTTTCGCATCATGTATTTTGACGACTCGTAATGGGTGTTGTATACCTATTTTGGGGGCGCCACAGCTTAATATCGAGCTTAGGATATGGTCTCCATGAGATCGGGAAATAGTACTAGGAGGGGAGAGACGAGTAATCCTTCGCTAGTGTGTCATACCTAAGCTTATTTGTTGGTCAGTCGAAGCATATGGTTAATATGTGATATGTTAATTTGTTTAATTAACCCTTGTTTTGTGGCGATTTAAGATGGCAAATGAGAATATTAACGGTGGAGTTATCGAGACCGTGGAAACAACTTTTTAATCACCACCTGTGGGAACATGCAACAGAAGGCAATATTCCTCCCAGAAACAACACCATTGAAAGCGCATAATGAACGATTTAGATGTTTAGAGCTTTTTGCAGCTTCATGCAAAACCGCATTTGGGAGACTCGTGCATAGAATACAGTGGAAATGATAATAACGCTACGACTTGTCACAAACCAAGCGGTTTAAAGAGTTGGGACCACCGTATTTAAGGGAAAGCCGGATCCGATCACCAGCGGAAATGTGGGTCAAGAAAATTACCAAGATATTCGATGTTTTGGGATGCACGGAGGAACAAAAGGTTCCATTCGCCACCTTTATATTCTGTGGCGAGGCAGACTACTGGTGGGAGTCTATGAAACGGACCCACTGCCAAGACTCAAAGATGTCTTTGGAAACGTTTCGTAAACTTTTCAACAAAAAATACTTTCCTGAAAGTATTCGCCATATGAAGGAGGTAGAGTTTATTAGACTAGAACAAAACAACATGACGGTATCCTAATACGAGGCGAAATTCGCAGAGTTATCCAGGTTTGCACCTCATTTGGTAGAGAATGAGGAACGAATGACGAGGATGTTTTTGAGAGGTTTAAAACCCGAGATTCGACAATATCTTATCTCTAATAAATTTTCTTTATATTCAGATGTTGTCAACAGGGCTCAATTATTAGAGCGAGATAGCTAGTACGTTCAACCAAGGGACCGCAACCAGGGTCATACCGGTGGCAGCAGTCATCGAAGCAATGAAAACCAGCGGGGAGGAAAACATTCAAACAAAAGCGGTAACCACTCTGGTGGTAATCGTGGCCATGAAAATAGAAGAAGCGAGTCGGGGGGAGATTTTGAAAAGAGGAGATTCAACAATGACAATGTGAAGACGTCATCACCAGCAGCAACTGGTTCCAAGGGAGGAGAATGACCACCGGTTATATGCTATAAGTGCGAAAAAGAAGGACATATCAGCCCAAACTACCCACAACAGCTTTAAGGTATGTTATAATCTGTGGAAAGGAAGGGCATATCGCTTCGAGATCAGACCATGGCGAATCCAAGTCCAATGGGATGGTGACTCAAAAGGTCATCCCAAAAAAAGTCAAAGTCAACAGTTCCTGGAAGAGCGTTTGTCGTGACTGGTCAACATGCGAGGAACCCAAACGAGGTGATCACGGGTAAGCTAATCATAAATTCATGCAAAGTTTATACATTACTTGATACCGGTGCTACCCATTCATTTATCTCTCCTGCTTGTGCTCAACATTTAAACTTGACTCCGGAGAAATTAGACTTTGACCTATCTGTGGAAACTCCGTTAGGAGAAACTTTCATCACATCCACTGTTTATAAATCTTGTTTGATCCAAGTTGGCACCATCACATTACCTGTTGACCTTATCTCTTTAAAGATACTTGCATTTGACGTGATTTTAGGGATTGATTGGTTAACTACTCATCATGCCAAAATTGATTGTTTTCGTAAGGTTGTTAGTTTTCATATTCCTAATCAACCTGTTGTTCGAATTCAAGCAACTAAACCATTAAAATCAATCACTGCCATATCAAGTCATAAAGCTATTCGTTTATTGAAAAACGGATGTCAAGATTTCTTAGCCCATGTTATGGATTTGAATAAAGACACGCCGATTTGAATAATATTCTCGTTGTTATTGACTTTCCGACGATTTCTGAAGAACTTCCCGGCCTACCCCCGAACGTGAAGTTGAATTCTTTATTGATCTTGAACTCGCACAAAGCCCATTTCTAAAACCCCATATCGAATGGCTCCTATTGAACTTCGTGAGTTAAAGGTCCAACTAGGAGTTATTGGACATCGCTTTTATTCGTCCTAGTACATCTCCTCGGGGTGCTCTTGCTTTATTTGTAAAGAAGAAAGACGGGAGTATGCGATTTTGTATCGACATCGAATTAAACCATGTCACTATCAAGAATAGGTATCCGCTACCTCGTATTGATGATCTGTTTGACCAATTTGCAAAGGAGCACAATTCTTTTCAAAGATCGATCTTCGCTTCGGATATCATCACCAAGGTTAGAAACCGAGGATATTCCAAAGACTACTTTCGTAACTCTCTGATGCAGGCATTATGAATTCTTAGTCATGTCTTTTGGATTAACTAATGCTTCTGCTGCTTTCATGGATATGATGAACCGAGTATTCAAGGAATATTTGGATCAGTTTGTTGTTGTCTTTATTGATGACATCCTCATCTATTCCAAAAGCCGTGAAGATCATGAGCACCATTTGAAGCCGGGTATTCGCAAAGGCTTCGTGATAACAAGCTATATGCCAAGCTGAAGAAATGCGAGTTCTGGCTTGAGGAAGTAGCATTCCTTGGGCACATGGTGTCAAAACATGGAGTATCTGTTGACCCGTCGAAGATTGAAGCAATACAAAGTTGGGAACAACCGAAGACGGTGACCGAAGTACGTAGCTTTCTGGGTTTAGCTGGTTATTATCGGAGATTCGTGGAAGGGTTTTCTCGAATCGCTACCCCGTTAACTCAACTGACTCGTAAAGATACAAAATTTTTATGGAGCGAGGAATGTGAGAAGAGTTTCCATGATCTTAAGAGGAGACTCATTTCGGCACCTATTTTGACAATACCATCTGGTTCGGATGGATTTGTTATCTACAGCGATGCTTCAGGCAAAGGGTTAGGATGTGTTCTCATGCAACGTGGGAAAGTCATAGCCTATGCCTCGCGACAACTTAAAGAATATGAGAGGATTTATCCTACTCATGATCTAGAGTTAAGCAAGCAATGTTTTTTCGCTTAAAGATCTGGAGGCACTATCTATATGGGGAGAAAGTGGAGATATATTCAGACCATAAAAGCCTCAAATATTTCTTCACCAAAAAAGAACTCAACATGCGGCAACGACGTTGGCTCGAGCTGTTGAAAGACTACGACCATACCATTCAATACCATCCTGGAAAAGCGAACGTGGTAGCAGACGCATTGAGTAGAAGATCATACGCGGGAACAAATGCGATGTTGTTAAAACAAAGGCCCATTTTGTGTGATTTATAAAAGATGAAGATAGAATTCAAGACTCCGGGGACCCATGCAATGATGTCAAGTATACGTATAGAACCAATTTTAATCAAGAAAGTTAAAGTTGCTCAAGCCACAGACCCGGAGCTGATGATTATGAAGAAGAAAGTACAAGAAGGTGCTATTCCAGAAGCAAGAATCAATGAAGAAGAAATACTTCGAGTCCATTCCAGACTTTGTGTTCTTAATGATTCTGATTTGAAGTACAAGATCATGATGGAGGCACACAATACACCATTTGCAATCCATCCTGGAAGTACCAAAATGTATCGTGATCTTTGACATACATTTTGGTGGAACAATATGAAGAGAGAGATTGCAAAGTTTATCTCGATGTGTTTAACTTGTCAACGTGTAAAGGCGGAGCATCAAGTACTAAAGGGTCCATTGCAACCACTTGAGATTCCGAAATGGAAGTGGGAACACATTACTATGGATTTCGTTACGGGTCTTCCCAAGGTTTCTCAAGGCATAGATGCGATTTGGGTTATTGTTGATAGATTAACCAAGTTCCGCCATTTCTTTGCCGATACACGGAGACTTATTCCTTGAACGCCTTGCTCGTATGTACGTAGATGAGATTGTGAGATTGCATGGCATGCCAGTATCCATAGTTTCGGATCGTGACCCAAGATTCACTTCAAGATTTTGGGTTAGCTTACAAAAAGCTATGGGCACGGATTTACGATTCAGTTCGGCATATCATCCTCAAACGGACGGGCAATCAAAGAGGACTATTCAAACTCTTGAAAATCTATTAAGACTCTGTGTCCTATACTTCAAAGGGAGTTGGGATAAGTATTTACCATTGGTGGAATTTTCCTACAACAACAGTTATCAGGTAAGTATAGTTGTGGCTCCATTTGAAGCGTTATATGAACGGAAGTGTCGCTCTCTAGTGTGTTGGGATGAGGTAGGTGAAGCAACATTGTTGGGACCAGAGTTGGTACGTATTACTACAGAAAAGATCCAAATGATTCGACAATGTATACAAATGGCACATGATCGACAAAAGAGTTATGCAGATCTTCATCGAAAGGACGTGGAATTTAGTATTGGGGATCATGTATTGTTGCGTGTGGCTCCATGGAAGGGAGTTACTATATTCGGGAAGAGAGGAAAGCTCAATCCACGATTTATTGGTCCATTTCAGATTCTTGAACGAGTAGGAAATGTGGCCTATAGACTCGCGTTACCTCCAAGCATGTCTCGTGTTCATAACTTTTTTCACATATCTGTGCTTCGTAAATATGTGAAGGACCCGAACCACATTATTGAGTTAGAACCGCATTTATATAGTCAAGATTTAACATACGAGGAGATACCTGTCAAGATCTTGGATAGGAAAGAGCATGTCCTACGCACAAAGGTTATACCACAAGTTAAGGTTTTGTGGAGGAACCTTGCTATTGAAGAAATGACATGGGAGTTGGAAACGGAAATGAAAGCGAGGTATCCTCATCTTTTCGAAACACCAGGTACGTGCGTCAATTTCGAGGACTAAATTTCATAAAGAGGGGAGGTTGTAAGTCCCCAACTTATTATAAATAAAATTGAATTTCTTTTATTATTATTTTGAAATAGTAAGGGTTAATTGGATTAATGTGGTTAGTTATGAGTAAAATGCGCAAATATTTTAAAATAAGCAGGTGGTTATAAAATATTCATTATTGTCGGGGAATATTCGTTTGGTTGTGGAATATTCTTGCTGTCGGGGAATATTCATACGACGACGTAGTCTTTTGTGGGCCCCATAACGGAAAGCGATTGGATGAAGAAAACGACAAGTATAAGTTGTTTATAAATAACGGCTTAGTTGTTCTTCATCAGTAATACCGTTGGAATACCCGTTAAGGGTTAAAACACAAGATGTACGCCGTTGTTGCACAAAGAAGACACTTGGTATTGCACCAATTATTGATTCTTACATAAGAAGGCACTACTCAATAATTGTTACAAAGAGTTATCGCTCAAAGATTTTATTTTATTGATTCAATAATTGCTATGCATTGATATTTTATATTACTTGTTGTTTCAATAATTGTCACTACACGATATTTTCCATCATCGAAGCAATAATTCATATTATCCTAATAATATTATTAGAAAAAATTATTGGCAATGTCTAGAAAGTTCATGCTCTAAGGAGAGGTTTGGTCACCTAATCAAGGCTACCAAGAAGAGAAATCCTTATTGAAAGCCCCTCTTTCCGGGAACCGCTGGTTGTCAAGATTTGTGATTCTCAGTAATATTATTTGTGAATAATTAATTATTAATTTATATGATAAGGAAAATATTCATTTTATGTGGATATAGATGGAGAAAATTTTTAAAGTGACAATTGTTGAAAATCGATATTTTATCTTTTCTGATAAAATAATATTTTATTATATTATTATAATATAATAATGATGATATTTTTACAATGAATGTGGGATATATGAGTATATGAGGAGGAAGAGTATTTTTGTTGCAAAAGTTGTTTAAAACATGTTAAACATGTCTGTGGATCCATTTCTTGACTGAAATTTGATTATAGCTTGTAAAATTGCCCGTTTATGGATTTCGGTCAATTTCTGTTTGGAATTTGGAAACACTTTCTTCTGTAAAGTTGTAGATAATTGAATTTCCTATAAAAAGTCACAAGATTCGAATTTTCTGATAAAATGGCTATTTATTATGAATTATTGAAGTTCCGAAATAATTGATTTTTGAAAGTTTTAATTTTTTTTATTAACAAAAACGTTTTTGTTGTCTTTGGAACATGTGTGGATGATTTGTTGACCAAAGAAGAGGGTGCATAGGAATTTAATATATATATATATATATATATTAATATTATATTAAATTTTCTGCTTTGTTGTTCTAAGCATTTTTCTATAAATAGGGTGCTTAGGTTAGAATTGAAAATCACACCAGAAACTAAAGATTTCTCTCTATTTCTCACTCTATAATATCGTGCGTATTTTTGTGAGTATTTTAGTACTTGAGTATTGCTACACGGTGTAAATTTTTTCAGCACTATATCCAGTATTCAAGTCAGAAATACTATTCTTTTGAGGTAAGAGATATTTTTTTTTTTAAAAATGATATTATTTCTTCAATATCATTATGCCGAAATATTGATTGGAACTTTTTATCAAATTTGGAACTTTTTCATGTCGGGGGTACTATTCATGAGTTACTATTCACGAGTTACTATTCATGAGTTACTATTCACGAGTACTATTCACGAAGCATGATGATTTTTTTTTGTGAAATTTCTATCTTTTAGTGTCTGAGTTACTATTCACGTGATACTATTCACACTATTCACTATTCACGAATCTACACTATTCACGTAAAAAAATTAAATTTTTGTTTTTCGTCTAAAATATCTATTATGGATACTAGCTTTGATTGTATCCATGTTTTGATCATTCTTGAATTTTACTCCACTACGGTTATTTATGAAGTATTTTTGAACTTAGATTGTTTAAAAGTACGAATCCTTAATATTTATTCTTTTGTTTCACTAGATTCGCTTTTCTTTAAAATATTTTCATCATCCTCACCCTAAATGATGATATAATTGAATATCTTTGGCCCAGTAGTGCAAAAAGACTAATGATTTCGATGAATATCTTTGGCCCGTAGAGTGCAGATGATGAACAGTGTTTAGATGAACATGACCAATCGATGAATATCTTTGGCCTGTAGTGCAAAGATGAATATTTGATTTTAGTTATATATTGATTGATGTTACAGGGATAAAAGATAGACGATTAACTTTTAAATTCATATATAGAAGATAGTAGATTTCATTCTATACTTAACTCTTCTAATGAATTATTATTTCATTTGCGAATATTGATTTAAAACTTGTTGTCTATTGTATTCTATTAGATTTTTCCTGTTGAAGACTAACGATAATTTGTTCTATATTATCTTGGTCATAATATTCTTTATTTGGGCTAGTTGAGCTCACCCTTTTCCTTTTTGTTCCATTTTTCTTCTCGGGAGGCGAGAATGTAAGCAGTACTAGTTGGGTATGGAATGAAGGTTTTAGAAAGTCGTTTTAGTAGTCCTCACCATTTTTGTAAAATAATGTATCAATAATTGTACTGAGGACTTATTTGAGTGTGGATATTGTCTAGATGACAATATTTGTATTTAAACTCACAGTTTTTATGTTGTATTAATAAAGTTGTAGTTGTTTCTGTTCTATGTATTTTGACGACTCAGAATGGGTGTTGTATACCAATTTTGGGGGTGTCACAATAACTGAATATCTTTGGCTTGTAGTGCAAAGATGAATGAGTACCTGATGAATATCTTTGGCCCGTAGTGCAAAGATGGAAAGGTGTTGAGATGAGCATGATCAACTGGTGATACGAATAAATATCTTTGGCACGTAGTGCAAAGATGAATATTTGATTCAAGATGTATATTGATTGATGTCACAGAGATAAATCCATGTTTTGATCATATTATTTTTATTATCTTATATAACATTTTTATAAATCCTAGTGATGAAATTTCTCTTTCACTTGAGTGTAAAGGTGGGTAGATTATTAGTATGATCGTGACTATGTGTTCTCTTTGGCCAGTAGTGCAGAGTTAAATTTTTTACTGGTATGATCATGACCATTGAATTTACAATTGAATATCTTTAGCTTAAATTCAAAGGTGAATTGATTAACATGGTTATAAATATTGTTTATATAAATTCTGAAATGATTATGTATTTCTTTGAGATATTAATATATTTGGCATGTAGTGCAAAGATGACCTGTTGTTGAATATCTTTGGCCCGTAGTGCAAAGATGAATTATTGATGAATATCTTTGGTCGTAGTGCAAAGATGAACTTATTAGTATGATTATGAACAGGAACTGTGATTTGGTATAACCATGATCTTTGATGTTTTAGGTAAAGACATGTGATGAAAATTATCTTCGTCCTGGATGCGAAGAGGAATTTAGAACTACAATTATGATTATGAGTTATTCACATGATTGTGGACATGAACTGTTGATTGATGTTATATGGTTAAAAAATTGTTGGTGGACTTTTAACATGGAGAAGATAATAAACTTTATGGTCTATTTGACTCTTCTAATGGATTGCTTGCGTTCACCGCAACTACTAAGTTGAAAAGTTTTATCATCTACCATATGTTCTAAATCTCTGATTTATTACTGACGAAGGCTATTGATAATTTAATTATCTTTAGTCATGATATTCTTTACTGGGCTATTTGTGCTCACCCTTTTGCTTCACAATTCCTTTTAGGTAATAAGAGTGTAGCTGGGTCGAGCGGGGGTAACAGGGGAATAAAACGGTAGTCTATAGCTATTGAGGTTTCCCCTAAAACAGTATTTAACTAATTTTATTGAGAATTTTAAATAAGTGTGTCGTATTTTATACGTCATTTAACTGGTTATTTTGGTGAACCGAATAGGGTGAGGTGAACCTAACTTTGGAAGGGTGTTTTGCTACTATCATACAAGATGTCTAATGACATAAGACTTCGTGTTATCATAAGATAAGGTTGTGCACATCCATTTGCTGAATATATTTACGATCACTACCTATATAATCTTGGAGTTTGGTTGAAATATAATTCTCAATTGGAGACAATGGAGATAATTATATGTCAAGAGAAGACTCACCATTGGAAAAAACATGATAGTAATCTTCTCATTTTTCTTTGGGGTCTATTGGGGTCAACCAAGGATAATTCTCGAGTCATATGATATCTATTATAACTTAGATGCATGGCCTCTCATGTATGAAGGATTCCTTGAGCATTTTCCAAAGATTTTAATTTCTAAAACAGTTATTGACTGTACTTTTATGTAAGGTACTAATGTGAGGTGTTATCCAGGTATAGGGATAAAAGTCACATATATTTGTATTTAAACTCACTGCATATGTGTTGTTATATTTTGTACGACAATTGTAATAATGAAGTTGTAGTTGTTTTCTGTACCATGTATTTGGCGACTCGGAATGGGTTGGGTGGAATGGACCTATTTTGGGGGCGTTACAGATGTGGTAAAAGTCCTCATTGGGTTGTAGTGCATTGATGGACTTATGTTGGCATGATCATGACCATTGGTGATAATAACGAATATCATTGGCCCGTAGTGCATGGATAATTCGTGGATGTGATACTAACGAATATCCTTGGCCCGTAGTGCATGGATAATTCGATGATGTGGATTATTTATTGAGCTATGTTACAGTGATAAAATGTTGATGACGAACTTTTAAATCATAGAAGATAGTAAATATCATGCTCTACTTGACTCTTCTAATGGATTGCGTGTTCCACTGCAGTTAAACTTGTTGTTTATTGTATTATATCAATTTTACACTGTTGAAGGCTAACGATAATTTATTCTGCATTATCTTAGTCATAATATTCTTTACTGGGCTAGTTGAGCTCACCCTTTGGTTTCATTCTTCTCTTCAGGAAATGAGAATATAGCCGGGACTAGTCGGGGAATGGAGTGATGGTCCAAGATGGTTGCTATAGTAGTCTTCACTATTTTATAAAATAGTGTGATAATAATTATAATGAGGACTCCATTTAAGTTTGGATATTGTCTACAAGACAATATTCGTGTTAAAACTCTCAGCATATATTATGTCATATTTTGCACGACAGTTGTATAATTAAGTTGTATTTGAATTCTATACCATGTATTTGGCGACTCAAAATGGGTTGTGTATACCTATTTTGGGGGCGTCACAGTTGGTATCAAAGCTTAGGGATATGATCCCTAACTGAGATTTGAGGCTAGAACTAGGAGGGGAGAGACGGATAAATCCTTTGCAAGTATGACCTACTGTGACGTCCCCAAATATGGGTCCCTTCAAACCTCGGATTCGGTCCGCCATGATACTACTATCGTCTAACTATATATATCTTTTATTCATAACTTAATGAATATAATTTTTCTTATTACAATTTTGAATAAAAATTCTCTCCATTTCCAAGATCTGTATAATGACCCCAAACTTTTATAAGTTTCTAATCTTGGTCATTTACCATTCCTGTCTTACATCATATTTGATGTTATATAAATATGCGAAATAATTTAAACTTTTTCAATCTCCTTTGAAAAATAATCTTTTATTGATTTCTTAACTTGAATCAATTACATATCCTTGAATCACATTATGTTATGATTCAGTCTATTCAAATTACTGTATAAATCTTTATATCTCGATTCAAATTCCTCCAAGTATCACATAGTACAACTTAACATGTATTACACATCGTAAACTACTATCTTATACATCTCCTAGAACCTAAACATGGTTCAAGGGCATATATTTAAATAAATAAATAAACCGCATTCGATGCTATTGAACTTTATCTATCAAGTAACACACAATCTTTATCGTGAGTCCTTAACCTGCAAAAGTGGTTATTTGCAAGGGTGAGCTCGACAGCCCAGCAATTCTAACAGTTTTCATGCAGCACATAGCATATAATAGCATATTCAGTTCATGCATTCATAATCAATTAATATTAACTACGCATGTTACTTCACACATAACATGCATATGAATTTACTTCACAAGCATATCATCAAAGATCAACTTTCAAACTTCATACATAGCTCATATGCATTTCATATATATTCATCAACATTCTCATAGCATAATATAGCTCAACTAACAGTTATAGAATTCATATATCAAATAGGAACTGAAAGACTTTCCTAATTCGTAGTTTATCAACTACGACTTAACTACTTAAAGCTTATCTGCACTGCGTGTATTCCTACACAGTTATATAATCATGGATTCATATCCATTAGTCATACATTTCATATGCTCTTAATATAAGAACAAATATTGTCTCCTAACTAGGTTTGTAAAACCTACACTTCACTTTCTCATCATACTCTTAGAATAGCTAGGTATGTATAGGTATACCTAACCACCCGTACTTGACATCAACATTCATATACATTTATCACACACTTGACTCGCTACATGTTCGACACATTTTTAAAGTTTATAGATACGTGATCTACGTCGTTCATATTCAAACTACTTAGTTTCATAATGATTTATTTCAATCAATAAAGCTTAACAACTTTCTTTAACAAGATTCGATGATATAAGCTTTTAAACCATATATTGGTACTAATAAGCCTCTAATAGCATGTTTCACATGTATAAAGCATAGTTCATTATTTGAAGACATATTTTAAACCACACTTGAAAGGTCCAATTCATGCTTAGTTAGATGATGAACATATCAGTCATGTCTAGAGGCATAAGGCATTCAAGTTCACTTTTAAAAGTTATTCTAGGCCAAGGTCAAGCAACTAGGTGCAACTTTTAATCTCATTTCATAGCTAACTAATCCATGAATATATGTTATCATGTTTAGAACTTTAAGTACACAAATTACTTTAAGTTCGTTCTTAAATTTTCAAGTTTTCTTTAGAAATCATTTTCAACTAAGCTATTGTAAGTTGATAATAAGTAAAGTAACTTTAAATCACTTCTCATTCTTAAGTATACTCACAACTCAACAAGATGTATGTGTTAAAATATCATAACTTCAAAGACTCAAGGTTCGTCAATATTCATTTTTCAAAACTCCAAGTTTCTTTTCAAAACACATACTAAGACATTCTAAAGCATTCTATAATGAGTAAGTAAATTTTATATGTCATGTATACTATCATGCATTTTCATGTTAAATCACTTAGAATAACATATTCCATCGTCGAGAGCACTATACTTGCGTATGTGCTCGCTCGACGCCCTCCGATGGCCTTTAATTACGTAATAGTTACAAAGATGACTATTTTAACCCTTCCTAATGACCTCCAATTGAAACACTTAAAGACCAAAAGTTGTAGGTCTATTCGTTCTCGTTCCGGATCATCTTGAATCTCCTCAATCGGAGTTTGTATGAAAACGTTATGCCCATTTTAGGAAAACATGTTCTGTCAGATTTTCTCAGCCATTGTAAGTCAGACCACCCCCGTCGGGGGGGTCTTGCCCTATAAATAGCCCTCCGGGGCAGGCCTAGCTACTGTAAACTCAAAGTTTCATGCCTTGCTACGAAATAACATGCCAAACTTCTTTCTAACCTTCAAAATTTGAGTTATACATGTCCAAATTAGTTCATTTTCAATTCTATGGGTTCGTAATTCATAAAACTACAACAAACTATAATACCCATCAACTAAAATAAACATTAAATAACCCAAATATGAATTCACAACTCATGTTCATGCAAATGTTCATGTTTTGGACAATTTAGTGAAATCATTCACTACGAATTCGTTTCTCAACCAAATTGGTTCGTTTAACTTTCGTTGTTTTCGTTTCTAACTATGTTAACAACACCTAACAGAAATTCGTGGGTTGCAATAAGTTTTAGCCATCAATTTTGTGACTCAAAAGCTACTTTTTATGACATTTCTAGTGATTCAAAACTTAGGAAATCAAAAGCATTTGGGATAGTGCTATTACCTCTTTGAAGCTTAATTGAATTCCCTCAACACACTGATTATGCTCCCTCAATTCTCAGCAACAAACTCTCTATATAACTATCAAGGATTCAAGCAACATAACTTATGAGGGGGAGCTCCCAATTTATAGTGAAGCTCTTACCCAATTCATGGCATTGTCCAAGAAAAAGAAGAGGAATCCATTGGGCAAGAAGACGTTGGTAATTGGTTGTTGGAGATCATTATTATGCCCACTCCCTCCATAATCATTGTCTAGCAAAGCTTGGAAGAAGAAAAGGAAGATAGGCCATAGCCTTTTTTTGCCAAACACGTAAATGAGAAATAGGGAGCAATTGTACACTAAATTTGGGACAAGCCAAATAACTCAGCAACTTGTTATTCTAAGGCTTGGTTTGGTTCTTTAAATTCCCAAAATATGATTTTAATGTGTAAATGTTACTACACCAAGTAAAGTTAGGGATTATTTATGTACTCACCTCATATAGTCCATATACATTAGTCCACGTATTTTAATCTTTAAAACATGTGTGGACTTAATTTAATTGCTCACTAATAACTTAATATCTCTTTTTCTATTTACTTACACATTGGTATTGAAATAAATATTTTAATAACACATATTTATTTACTCCCATCTTTTAGGATACATATATAATTGTCTCATCACCTAGGATGAGATAACAAAACTTATTTAAATCAACTTTATGATTTAATCACTTTTACCATATGTATATCATTAGTCCCAATTAAATGTAACACTTCATTTCATATCATATAGATGTAACTACTATATAATATATAATCATTGCACATACAAATTAATTCCTTCAATTATTCATTCATTAAATTATTTAATGAATGCTTATTCCTTCACTTTGTCACACTAGGCATATTTCACAAGTTCAATCTTAAGCTTCTCTCATTCTCCACACTTATTATTCTTTCAATATAATATTTGTGAGACTCAAGCATTTAAATGCTAAACTACCTTAATTAATTATAAGTATAACCTTTACGCTTATAATAATTAATATATACTCCATTTGTTATTTAAATGATAACATCCACGATAAAATAATAACTTAAGTTATTTAATATATTAAAATAACTTAGTTTTCTTTCATTAATTAACTCTCTTGAAAATACATTAGAAATTATGTATTTTGTCATAATATAAATATTATGTTGTCTCCTAATAAAGATATTAACAATTAGAAATTAATTTGCTTATTGTCTCAAGATATTATTCTTAATATAATATCAATTAACTATATGTATGATACATGTATATATATTATATACGTAAAATAGATATTAAGTTTATTTTCTATTATAATAAATTATATCCATCAATTTATTTACATATAGCAAATACGCTTTTAATATATTTACTATATTATTAATCATACCTCATACAAAAATATATAAGGTAATATTATTATTCAAAATAACATTTTCTCCTTTTATTAAAATAACTCAATATTAGAAATTATTTTAATATCCTCTATTAGAAATATGTAATTATTATTTCTCTCCCCTATAAATTGTTCCCAAAACAATTTCTTCAAATATTAAATATCCATTTAAAGATATAATGATTTATGTCTCCCTTTAACGTAATAACGTATATATATTAACATTATTATATACGTACATTAGACTTTCTCACATATTACCATTCCATTCGTAAATATATATAAAGTATCACATATTCAACACACATATTAATTCACTCCTTTACTTAAGTAAATTAAACCTTGTACTATATTACCACATAGTTATTTAATGTTTAACATACACATTATATTATTCCATAACATAACTCTCAACTATCAATTAACCAATATTTATTCTTATTAGTTAATTCTCTCAACTAACTCATGTTTCATTATCCAAACCCATTCATGGATAACTTACGTTTACTATCAATAACCTATATTATAATCATAAAAGTTATTAGTACATATAAACAAGAAAATGACAATTATACATTAATGTCATCCACTTACTATGATAAAAAATAATCCTATAAACTATTTAATATCAATAGAAAATTTTATCTACTTCTTTTATCTCAACTAAATCATCTCTCGCGATCAATAACAATATATAAAAATAATATATTTATTAATCACAAAAATCACATATTACATGGTTCATATTACCCCATTTAACACATTACTACATACCTCGTATCATATAAATGTTTTCACTCGAACCCATCTCATGCTTTAAGAATTTTATTTACTAAATTCTTATTTTAATATTTTCTAAAAATTCGGGTTCTTACATCTTCCTAAGCTTATTTGTTATTTAATTGTTCGGTCAGAATATAGGGATAATATGTGGCATGTCAATTAACCCTTGTTTTGTGGCAGTGTTTGAAAATGACATCTAAAAATGTTGAGATAAACAATGGAGCACATGAGACCATTGAGTCACCGATGATCAATAACCAGGATAATGTGAATCAGGAAGGCAATAATCCTCATATAAATAACAACACCGACCAAATGATGAATGATGGGATGTTTAGGAGCTTTCTATAATTCATGCAACATCAGGTGAGAGAGACTCATGTTCAAAATACAGGTGAAAACACTGGCAACTCACGGTTGTTCACAGCTAAGTAGTTCAAAGAGCTGGGACTGCCGGAGTTTTTGGGAAAGCTAGAACCACTTAAGGCAGAGACGTGGATTAAGCAGATCACCAAGATATTTGATGTCTTGGGTGTAGACACTCGAAATTTTCTGTACTACTGTCACTAACATTGCAGGAGGATAGATTCGTCTTTTAAGAGGGAACCCTGAAAGACAATCCATATCCATACCGGATACTACCGAAAGTTCAGCATCAACCCCAGAGCACTCTGGGAGTAACAATTCCAACCTCAGAGATAACCCCGAGGCGTGCAGATCCAATACCGGAACACACACCGGAGAAGACCGATTAATCTCGGAGATAACCCCGAGGTATCCAGGCCTCTCGGTCCCCAACCATGGAATAGCCACCCAACCTTGGTGATAACCCCAAGGAATGCGCTTTGGTGATAACCCCTGTAAATGCTTATTTCAAATGCGACCACTTCAATCTCGGCCACAACGAGATACTCAGTACTAACTCCAAGCGATAACACGGAGGACAGCACACCTCAAAGATGACAATGAGGACCTTCAACAAATGCAAAGCGGTCAATCTCAACAAGCTCGAGCAACGCCTGCTTTTATCAAATTTCAATCCGGCGATAACACCCCGAGGGGCAACATCGCATCTAGCCAACGCGATGCCACACCACGTCATCTCAACATCTCTACACAACGATGTCCCACAAGACTAACCAATCCCGAGTGACTATTGTACGGGGTAACAGATGGAAGTTGAAGCTTGAAGACCGGAGGACATCGTCCCATCTTCAATGACTTCGTACAAACTCTAATCCCATGCCATCGTACAACTCTCGACAACGGCGGTCTGAAATAGGTCCTGTATACCTCAAACGGATGCCCGGATTGCACTTTTGAAAGTTCGAGTGGACATTATAGTGCCCGAGTTCATGAACTACGAGACAACCCAACCCGAGAAACCCGGGCCCACTCGGGTTGCCTTTGGTACACATGCGGCTACATCGTCTATAAATAGAGGGCTTGGGGTGTAAGACCCCGAATTTTATGAAATAAAAGTATTCAATTTTTCTATTCAGTAAATGGTTAAATTGATAAAAGTTAAATTTAAGGGTGATATATGAAATTTTTTTTCAAAATACGCAAGGGGGTATAAAGTATTCATTATTGTCGAAGAATATTCGTTTGGTCGTGGAATATTCTTTCCGCGTGGGAATATTCGTATTTACTGCAGCTATTTGTGGGCCCTATAATGTAAATAACTGCTTGGATGAAGAAAAACGACAAAATTAAGTTTTTATAAATAACGACGTAATCGTTACTGCATAACACTTCGTTGGAATACCCCTATTGGTAAAATAAAGTAATACGCGTTGTTACAAACGCGATAGCTACGGTATTACAAAGATTTTTGAATTATTGATTCTTACGTAAGAAGGCACTACTCAATAATTGTTACAAGAATTACTTGCTCAATATTTTATTTTATTGATTCAATAATTGATGCGTTGATATTTTATATTATTGTTGTTCAATAATTGTCATCAAGCACAAGATTTTTCCATTATCGGATCAATAATTTATATTATTTGAATAATATTATTAGATAACATTATTGGCAATGTCTAGAAAGTTCTCACAAGGAGAGAGGTTTGGTCACCTAATTGCGCCCAAGAAGGAGAAATTTCTTATTGAAAGCCCCTCTTTCCTGAACCGCTGGTTGTCATTATTGTGATTCTATAATATTATTTATGAATAATTAATTATTGATTTATATGATAAGGAAATATTTATTTGATGTGATATAAATGATGGATTTATTTATGTGGTTATAAATGAAGGAATTAATGTTGAGGTATTTTATCAAGATTTTTATCGGAATGAAGGTATTAAAAATTAAACCAAAGATATTTTTGAGATATATTATGTGAGTTATAATTTTTTAATCCGACCGCTGGATCGTTGTAATTTTTGGATATGTTATACATATATAAGTTGAGTATATGTCCACAAATTTTGAACCGTTAAAATTAACGTATGATTTGTTATGAATTTTAAGAGGTGACTGATTCGAAATTAGGTTATAAATGATTTTGGTGGAAAATTCTAGAATTGAGTGGGCCCCACTTGTGGTTGGTGAAGAAATGTGCTGAATTTTATTTCAAATGTGGTGGGTGGGAATAGTAGCGAGTAAAGCCATCGTGTGTTGCAAGTCAAGTCTGCTAAAATTTTCCTATAAATAGAGGGCTAAGTTAGAATTGAAAATCACACCGTAAACATAAATTTTCTCTTTTTTCTCTAGATTATTGAGTGTATTTTGTGAGTATTTAGATACTTGGTGAGTTGATATTCATCGCTGCAAGTTTCCTTCATCATCATATCCGATATCCAATCGTAAGTCTTCACTTTTTTTGAGGTAAGGGATAGTAAGGGATAGTAAGCGGATTTTAAGGGTTATTATGTTTTTAGTTTCGAAATTTTTCCGAACCTTCAAAATTCTGGAAAAATTTGAAATGATATTTTGATGAGTTTTGTAGATTGTGTCCAAAAATGGCGATTTTTGGATGTATAGATTGAGAGTTATGAATTTTATGAGAAAAGACTATTTTAAAAGTAACCGCTTATAACTCCTTGTGGTTAACTCTAAAATTGATGAAATTTTTATTGGGAGTACATCTATATAATATCAGTGTACTCTGTGAATTTTGGAATTTTTGGATAAAAGTACAATTTATGATAAATATCTAAATATTCGGCGGTTTTGGCCATATGAAAAATAGTAAATGATTTTTAAAAATTCTAAGAAAAATATATGTTCAATATGAGACTATATTTTGATAAATCCCGAAAAGAAATATTTTTGGAACTGATTTGGTATTTTTCATGAAAATGGACTAGTTATGAATAAATGAGTTAAATATGTTATGTGAAGGAAAAAAAATTTGAAAAATATGATTTTATGGCTTGAGAATCATATATGTGGTATATGCAGATTTTTGATGAGGGTTTTAGTTATTGGTGATGAAATCTTATAAGTTTGGCATTTTATGATGATTAAATGCATTATTTAGTAAAGTGTAAACAATTAAAATAAATTGTTTATAAGTTTAAGAAATGTTATTCTTTCAATATCATTATACTGAAATATTGGTATGGATTTTATTGTGGAATTTCTACCTTTTTGTGTCGGAGTTACTATTCACGTATATGGTACTATTCACGTATACAACACTATTTATGTATGTGGCAGTATTTATGTATATGACATTATTTACATATACGGTACTATGTACAAATACGGAGTATTATTCATGAGTTACTATTCATGAGTTACTATTCATGAGTTACTATTCACGAGTTACTATTCACGGGTACTATTCACAATAAAATTGATTTCTTTTTCTGACCAAATTATCGTTGATTTATGAATCTTACTCTTAAAATTAAAACCATGTTTTGATTATATTGTTTTTATATAACATTCTTATAACCCTAATGATGTTATTTCTCTTTGACTTGAGTGTAAAGATGGGTAGATTATTGGTATGATCGTGACCATAGGTTCTCTTTGGCGATAGTGCAAAAAGTTGAATTGTTGACTGGTATGATCATGACCATTGAATTTACAATTGAATATTTTTAGCTTAAGTGCAAAGGTGAATTGATCAACATGGTTATAATTATTGTTATATAACTTCTGAGATGATTATGTATTTCTTTGATATATGAATATCTTTGGCTCGTAGTGCAAAGATGACTTGTTGATGAATATCTTAGCCTGTAGTGCAAAGATGAATTATTGATGAATATCTTTTGCTCGTAATGCAAAGATGACCTGTTGTTGAATATCTTTAGCCTGTAGTGCAAAGATGAATTATTGATGAATATCTTTGGCTTGTAATGCAAAGATGACCCGTTGTTGAATATCTTTAGCCTGTAGTGTAAAGATGAACTGTTGATGAATATCTTTGGCCGCGTGGTGCAAAAAAGATGAATTTATTAGTATGATTATGAATGAGAACTGTGATTTGGTATAACCATGATCTTTGATGTTTCAGGGGTAAAGACAAGTGAAGAAAATTATCTTTGTCTTCGATGAGGAAAGGAATTTAGAACTACAATTACGATTATGAAGTTATACACGTGATTGTGGGAAAGGAATTGTTGATTGATGTTACGAGGATAAAACATTGTTGGTGGACTTTTAACATGGAGAAGATAATAGATTTTATGGTCTATTTGACTCTTCTAATGGATTGCTCATTCACGCAACTATGGTTGAAAAGTTTTATCATCTACCATATGTTCTAAATCTCCGATTTATTCTTGATGAAGACTATTGATAATTTATTTATCTTTAGTCATAATATTCTTTATCGAGCTAGTTGTGCTCACCCTTTTGTTTCACAATTCCTTTCGTAATAATAAAGGTGTAGTTTGGTTGAAGCGGGGATAGCGAGGAATAGAGTGGTGGTCTATAGATGTTGAGGGTGAGGTGAATTTAACTTGGAAGGGTGTTTTGTCACTATCATACAAGATGTCTAATGACATACAACCTCGTGTTATCATAAGATATGGTTGTGCTCATCCACTTCTTTGAGTATATTTACAAGCACTACCTATATAATCTTGGTGTTTGTTTGGAGTATAATACCCAATTAGAGACAAAGGAGATAATGATATGTCAAGAGAAGACTCACCATTGGGAAGAATATGATAGTAATCTTCTCGTTTTTCTTTGGGGTCTATCGGGTCAACCAAGGATAATTCTGCCACCATATGATATCTACCATAACCTAAAAAGCACGGCCTCCCATGTATGAAGGTTTCTCGAGCACTTCCCAAAGATTCTAATTTCTAAAAGCAGCTTTTGATTACACCTTTATGTAAGGTGTCATTGTGACGCGCTACACCAGTTGGTATATATTTGTATCCAAACTCACAAAGATATGTGTTGTTGTATTTTGCACGACAATTGTTGTAATAAAGTTGTAGTTGTTTTTCGTACCATATATTTGGCGACTCGAGAATGGGTTGGATGGAATGAACCTATTTTGGGGTTGTTACATGGGGTGCCCATTTTGTAAGAGAAAACGGCGAGAAAGCGCTGCCCAATTTGCTCTGCACTCACCCCATGCAGTGTACTTTCTCATTTTAAACACCTGTGAGCTCACATATAGCCTCTTTTGTACCTATAAAAGCCAGTGTTTACCCACTCTAAAAATATATAAGTCTTCTTTGACAGTCAACTGCAAGCCTTCTCATACACTTTAGAGTCTTTCTCTTCATCTCTGCACACACCCTTCTTCACGTTGAGAGTCGTGTTGTGTGCATTTGCCCGAACTTTGGTCCGTGGTTTTGTTTCAGCTTGTATATATATATATATATATATATATATTATATATTTATATATATTGACTAACATTATCGAGTTATGCCTCGATCGAGCCTGAACTTCATCCGAGCTTTTATTTGCTTTTCTATATATATATATATATTTATATATATGAATCGTATGTCGAACTTTGTTCGATGAGCCTGCACTTCCTATTACGATGCATTTATCTTTTAATATATATATATATATATATATATATATATATATATATATATATATATATATATATATATTAATCGTGTGTGGGACTGACTGCTTTGATGAGCCCGGATTTTACATCCTGAGCGTTACTTGCTTTAATATATATATATATATATATATATATATATATATATATATATATATATATATATACACTTATATATATTAAGTGTGTGTGGGACTGCTCGATGAGCCCGATTTTACATCCTATGCGCTTATTTTCTTTTATATATATTTATATATATATGAATCTGCTGTCGAACTCGCTCGATGAGCCTCGATTTTACATCCTGTGTTTTATTGCTTATATATATATATATATATATATATATATTTGTCCCACTTCGAGTTCACTTCGTGGTGGTTGATCGCTTTTATGCCTTTCTTTACGCTTCGCCCCGTTCTGAGTTTACTTCGTGGCGCTTGATCGCTTTATACGACTTTCTTTACATTTTGTCCCTTTGAGTTTTCTTCGTGGCGGTTGGACCGTATTCTGCCTTTATTTACGCTTTTCCTACCGAGTTTCTCCGTATGCGATAGCTTTTACATCTTTATTTACATTTCGATCCCCCATGGAGGTGCTTCGTGGTTGGTGATCATGTCCAGATATATATATATATATATTTATATTTTATAAATATACCGCCATCGCTTTTATACAAATTGAGGTATCTTGTGGGCCTAGGAATCATGTGATCACAGATTCATCCCATTGATCTAGATTCAGCCCCGTGATGGACATTTTCGGTTAGTAATCGACTTTGTAAATTATTCTCATGGTGGTCTCAATTTCCTCGATGGTTCTCATACCCACGAGGAAGCTCGGCATTATTTTGTACATTATTTTCATACGATGTCTCTGCATCTCCAGTAAAATAAAATCAATCAAGCCGAACACTTAATAAAATGGGAGTGTAAAAGGTCTCAATTACTATTGAGCATCGTGGTTTGAAAAACCTCTTTATAAAACATCACCGCCATCTCTTGCTTAAAATTGAATTTTACATAAATTCAAACCTCATGGTATATAGGTGTGCGAAACGAGGCCTCGCACTACTTCCAAATAACAACACATTGGCCCCACACACACACACATTCAGATTATAGTTTCTTGAAAAGAGGCGACCATGGTAACACGGATGTTCTGGGGTGCCTAACACCTTCCCTCCGCATAACCAAGTCCCCTGACCCTAATCAATCTCGGTTTCAATCGACCCGCTTAGCGAAGGTCACATCACCGGGTCAATGTGCAAACCTTTTCTCGGTTGTGTTGGTACAACCATTTAAAAAATCAATCGCGACTCTTAACAAATTCCCATCGAGACATTATATATGTCGGACCTTTTTTACTTGTTTTTTCAAACAAATCTCACCTAAAATGAGAACACCAAAGAACAAGTAACGGAAAGGGACATCTAAAAATCCCGACGTCGACTGGTGGCGACTCTGTTAGGGACTCCAGTAAGAGCCGCTAATACAATCTTTTAAAAATTGTTATCTGCTTGTGTGTGGATGTTGCATTTATATTGATGATGAATGTGTACGAATGCATTTCCTTATTGCACTTAGTGCCTCGCACTATAACTGCTTGTGATATTAGTGCTTCGCACATGTCATCATTTTCATACGGTGAGACGCAATGTATGTGAATGTATATTGTGTGGTGTGACGCCCCCAAAATTAGGTATACGTCACCCATCTTGGGTCGCCACTTACATGGTACATAAATTCAAATATAACTTACTAATATAACCGTCGTGTACAATACGACATAAAATGTGAGTTTGAATACAAATATTGTCTACTAGATATTATACAAACTCAAAAGGAGTCCTCATTACAACTATTATCACACTATTTCACAGAATAGTGAGGACTACTAATGCTATCCTCCGGACCATTACTCCGCTCCCCGACTCGTCTCAAATTTGTGTTCTCATTTCAAGAGAAACAATGAAAGAAAGAGTGAGCTCAACTAGCCCAGTTAGAAATATTATGACTAAGATAATGCAGAATAAATTATCATTAGCCTTCAACAGTGTTAAACTGATAAAATACAATAGACAACCAGTTTAACTGCAGCGGAATATGCAATCCATTAAAAGAGTCAAGTAGAAAATAAAGTCTACTATCTTTTAGGTTTTAAAAGGTTTTCATAAATTTATATCACTAAGACTCAGTTTAATGAATAAACCACAATATCTAATCATCCCTCGTACTACTGGCCAAGGATTTTCATCAAATTATCAATGGTCATGACTATACCGAATCACCCCTGGTCATAATCATACCAAAAACTATCCATCACTGCATTACAGGCCACTGAGGACTTTTATCACATCATTTATAACAAGCCATGATTATACCGAATGACCCCTGGTCATAATTATACTAAGTTCATCTATGCACGTAAGCCAAAGATAACATATTATAACATGAGGATGATGACAATGACATAATAATTCAATAAAACAAGTTCAAGAATTATTTTATCCAGAATTAGTAACGCCCAAATTGTCAACAAGATACTTGTTTTGTAGAGTAAAATTCAAGAATGATCGTAAGAATATTTCCATGAAAAGATATCGGATGAAACGCAAATATCAAGGATATTCTACTAATTTCATGGAGTATAGAAGTCAAAGTTTTAACCAACCGGGTATAATAGAGAATGGAATAACAAAAGAAATCACCATGCATGCGGTATTTGTGATGTATGTGTTATTCTAACGAGAATAATAATAACGGAACTCGTCAGTGAAATTCACAATCGGCTGTGATGATCCAATGTAATAATAAATGCTTAATAATAAACAATGGAACTGTGTTCTGTAAAACACACGCATGTGATATTCCAACGTAATAATAAATGCGAATAATAAACAATGGAACCAGTCCTGTAAAACACATGCATGTGATATTCCAACAGAATAATAAAGAATGTAATAATGTAAGAAGATCACCAAGTATAGGGATTCACAGATACAAAGTTATTCCAATGTAATAAATAAGAATGGAATAACATAAGGATTTCACCAAGTATAGGTATGCCGCGTGATACAAAGTTATGTATAGGGTATGCCACTTTTACAAGTTATTCCAATGTAATAATAATGAATGGAATAATGTAAGTTCTCTTCATGAATAAGAAAGAATAACACCCCTTACGTACACAAAAATAATATCCCTTACCTTAGAAGAACCTGAATATTGGCAAAGTGAAGTAGCGAGATACTTTTCTTCTTTCTCTCTATAGTTTCTCTCTCTAGTTTCAAAGAATTTGTAAGAAAATAATGAAGGAATGAGCTTCTATTTATAGGAAAATAGAATGCATAGTAATTAATCCATGAACGGTCCGTATTGATTTACTTTAATCTAACGGTCCATATTTAAAGCAAAATCTTTTAAATAAAATATCATATATTCTATTTGTATAAAAACATTTTACTATGCAAATACTATGCAACACTATGCAAAACACTATGCAACACTATGCATAATAAAATATAATATATTCTATTTATAGAATAACTTTAATAAAGTATTCTGCTTTATATAAAAGATGTTTCGCTTTTTATTACGTTAATAATACTGAATAAAACAAAACGTCATTATCGCTATAATAATTCATATTATTAATCGACAATAATGGAATCAAACCGAGCGGACTTCTCACATAAGCATCAATAATCAATACCGTGTGCTACTATGCAACCACACGTGACATCGTATTTTTACTACCGAAAGTAGTTCAACAAGATCAACCAGTAAAACTTCCGCCGTTATTTCAATAAAATATTTTGTCGCTTTCAATCCGACAATAATTACATTATAGGGTCCACCAATGATTGAGTAGTTGCATTTAATATTCCTACTAAACCGAATATTCCCCACCAATCGAATATAATATAACCACTTGCATACTTTGCAAAATTTATAAATACTACCCACAACTATAATATTATCTCAAATTCACACCATAATATTAAAAATTATTTCGACAAAATTTAAATCTTTATCGATAAAATCTGGGGTCTCACAATCTCCCTCCTTATGGAATTTCGCCCTCGAAATTAGGCGACGACTGGTATGATAAAGAGGTGAGGATACCTTGAATACCCTTATCGTTGAAAACATTAAATTCATCTTCTAATCCGCCAAAGATATTCATTAACAATTCATCTTTGCACTACAAAGCAAAGATATACAAATCAGAAACCAATAATGCTTTGAGACGCAGCGACAATAATAGTATCACGACCACGAATTATCCATGCACTACCGCCAAGGATATTCGTGTTTTCAATTATGGTCATGATTATACCGAATAATCCTTGGTCATAATCATACCAAGTCTATCAATGAATTACTACTAAAGATGACTTTTACCACATTCATGAATTAATATTTCATTCACGAGACTCACCAATAATTAATCCATATCATCGAATCATCCCTACACTATCCAAGGATATTCATTAGTATTACGCACTACGATTATCCATACACTACTACCAAAGATAATCGTGTTATTAAGATTACGACCACAATTATCCATGCACTACGTGCCAAAGATAATCGTGTATTCATTAAGTATCACGACCACAAATTATCCATGCACTACGTGCCAAAGATAATCGTGTATTCATTAGTATCACGACCACAAATTATCCATGCACTACGTGCCAAAGATAATCGTATTCATTAGTATCACGACCACAAATTATCCATGCACTACGGCCAAAGATAATCGTGTATTCATTAGTATCACGACCACAAATTATCCATGCACTACGGCCAAAGATAATCGTGTTTTCAATTACGATTATGATTATACCGAACAATCCCTGGTCATAATCATACCAAGTCCATCTATGCACTACAGGCCACAGATGACTTTCAACATAATATAAGCATGAGGATAATGATATAAAGAATCAATCAAATGAGATAAAGGATAAATATTAAACATTTATAATATAATTTATCCAGGATTCAAGAATATCCCCATGTTATCAATCACTTAATAATCTCATAATCTAATATCATTAATATTATAACAATATTTTAATCACTTCTTAAATTTATAAACAATTTATCTCAATTGTTTACGCTTTACCATATAATGCATTTAATCATTCAAAAATGCCATACTCATAAGATATCATCACCAATTATCAAATCCCTCATCAAAAAAATATGCATATACTCTATATAGGATTCTCTAGCCATAAAATCCTATTTTCAACTTTGTTACTTTCACATAACATATTTAACTCATATGTTCAGAATTAAACTATTTTCATGAAAAATACAAATCAGTCCCAAAAATATTTTTTTCTGGGATTTAGCATAATATAGTCCCATAATAAAAATATATTTTTCTCGGAATTTTTAAAATTCATTTACTATTTTTCAAAAATCAACTTTTAATTAATTCCTTAAGAAATTAGCTACCTCAAGTTTAACTCCAAAAATTCCCAAATCTTGGCAGGACCTTACACATGTTAACGTGAGCTTCTAGTTTAAATTTCATGGTCATCGGAATTATAGAACTCCGGTTATAGCATTTTTCGTCAGAAAAACCTAAATATTGAAATAGTCATAACTTGCTCATTTTAAGTCAGAATGAGCTCATTTTTGGACAGGAGGTACTTTATACCATATACCTTCATGTCCCAAAAGGCCAGAATTTTTCTCATAATTTAAGTGGTCGAAACAGCCCCTCTAAAATTATGGCAGCAGCTTTTTCGGTTTTTTCAGCTTTGCACTCCTTTGCTAAAATCAGTCCACACAAAAATCTACAACACCTTTTCCAGTAATTCCACTTGGATTAGTTAGGTAACTCATAGATCTGACTCTAGGACTTGACCACATTCAAAAATTCAAAATATAATAGGAGATATGGTCAATTGAATTTCATGTTACGTTTTTTACCAAAATCTGATTTTCAGCTCTTTGTGATTTCTAAGAAACTTTCATGTTTTCACATAATAACCAACATAACTCATCATAACACTTACTAATACTTCATATACCCATGATTTTCATTAGTCCAATGCTTTTATTATGACTTTCATCATAATCCTCGTAAACAGATCCTTTTAGTTGAAAAAAATATTTGAGGGTTTAAGAAATGGGTTTTTGTACTGGGGTCAATACAAAATTCGATTTCACGTTCTAGGGTAGGCTAGGAAGTCTTCAAGAATACGCCAAGAAATTTATTAATGATAGAAATATCATTCAAAATCACACTTTTCGTCCAAGACTTGAATAGTACGTCACATTAATACCAACTGTGACTTCTATCCCTTAACCTAGATAGCACCTCACAATGATACCTATAAACTTGCCATCTTCATTCACGATGTCGCCTACAGAAAGTCTGGCTTTGGTGCATTCCACACAAGGAAGTCAACAACGAAAGGTTCGGGGCTCTTTACTTATGGCTTGATATGACAATAATTGACTTTAGTAGTTTGGTTACTTGAATTCGCATAACAAAGTTGGTTATGAATATAAAAGCTAACAACCTTACGAAAAGCATGATGAGTAGTTAACCAATTGATTCCTAAAATCACATCAAAGGCAAGTATTTTCAAAAAGATAAGATCGACAGGTAACGTGAAAGTGTTTATTTGAATCAAACAAGATTTAAAAATAGTAGCGCGAACGAAGGCTCCTACTAACGAAGTTTCAACTAATAAGTCAAAGTCTAACTTCTCCTGAGTCAAATTTAAACATTGAACACAAGCAAGAGAGATAAAATAATGGGTAGAACCGGTATCTTATAAGGTATAGACTTCACAATTTATAATTAACTAACCTGCTAACTTCGCTCCTTTTACTCGCTTTTGAGAAGTCATGAAAATGCACTTCCTAAAACCAACGACTTTTGTTTTGTCCATATCCACCTTTGGTGCCACCGTCCCAATTTAGACTTGACTTTGGTGCACAACAAAATTGAGCTAACTCTTCTTGCAATTTCCACTTCTATTATCTTTTCCATGATTACCACCGGTGGTTACCATTCTTAGTATGATAATTTCCCCGATGGTTATCATTGTTCGATAGCCGCTGCCACCAAAGATAATTATTATCGTGTTGTTGGTCGTTACCTTTTGTTTGAAATGAATCAACACTCTCATGTGCTTCATTGCTTATCTCAAAGATTTTCGGATGTCATTCTCAAACACCGCCACAAAAGAAGGGTTAATTAACATATCACATATTATCCCTATACTCCGACCGACCAATTAAATACCAAATAAATTTAGGTAGGTCATACTAGCGAAGGAATTCCCGCCTCTCCTCCTAGTTCTTATCTCACACCTCACCAGGATCATATCCCTAAGCTCGATATACAACCGTGACGCCCCCAAAATTAGGTATACGCCACCCATCTTGGGTCGCCACTTACATGGTACATAAATTCAAATACAACTTACTAATATAACTGTCTTTGTACAAATACGACATAAACCGTGAGTTTGAATACAAATATTGTCTACTAGATATTATACAAACTCAAAAGGAGTCCTCATTACAACTATTATCACACTATTTCACGTAATAGTGAGGACTACTAATGCTATCCTCTCGACCATTACTCTGCTCCCCGACTCGTCCCAACTATGTTCTCATTTCCTCAAGAGAACAAAGAAAGAAAGGGTGAGCTCAACTAGCCCAAGAAGAAATATTATGACTAAGATAATGCGAATAAATTATCATTAGCCTTCAACAAAGTTAAACCGATAAAATACAATAGACAACCTGCTTAATCATAGCCGAATATGCAATCCATTAAAAGAGTCAAGTAGAAAATAAAGTCTACTATTTTTAGGTTTTAAAAGGTTTTCATAAATTTATATCACTAAGACTCGGCTTTAATGAATAAACCACAATATCTAATCATCCCCGCACTACTGGCCAAGGATTTTCATCAAATTATCAATGGTCACGACTATACCGAATCACCCCGGTCATAATCATACCAAAAACTATCCATCATCCGCATTACAAAGCCACTGAGGACTTTTATCACATCATTTATAACAAGCTATGATTATACCGAATGACCCCTGGTCATAATCATACTAAGTTCATCTATGCACGTAAGCCAAAGATAACATATTATAACATGAGGATGATGACAATGACATAATAATTCAATAAAACAAGTTCAAGAATTATTTTATCCAGAATTAGTAACGTCCAAATTGTCAACAAGATACCGCTTTTGTAGAGTAAAATTCAAGAATGATCGTAAGAATATTTCCATGAAAAGATATCGATGAAACGCAAATATCAAGGATATTCTACTAATTTCATGGAGTATAGAAGTCAAAGTTTTAACCAACTGGGTATAATAAAGAATGGAATAACAAAAGAAATCACCATGCATGCGGTGATTTCGCATGATGTGTTATTCCAATGTAATAATAATAATCGGAACCAATGTCGTGAAATTCACAATCGGCAGATGATCCAATGTAATAATAAATGCTGAATAATAAACAATGGAACCAGTGTCCTGTAAAACACACGCATATGATATTCCAACATAATAATAAATGCGGAATAATAAACAATGGAACCAGTGTCCTGTAAAACACATGCATGTGATATTCCAACAAAATAATAAAGAATGGAATAATGTAAGAAGATCACCAAGTATAGGGGATTCACAGACACAAAGTTATTCCAATGTATAAAATAAGAATGGAATAACATAAGGATTTCACCAAGTATAGGGTACGCCATGATACAAAAGTTATGTATAGGGTATGCCACTTTTACAAGTTATTCCAACAGTAATAATAATGAATGGAATAATGTAAGTTCTCTTCATGAATAAGAAAGAATAACACCCTTACGGGTACAACAAATAATGTCCCTTACCTTAGAAGAACCGAATATCAAAGCAAAGTGAAGTAGCAGTATACTTTTCTTCTTTCTCTCTATAGTTTCTCTCTCTGAGTTTCAAAGGAATTCAGTAAGAAAATAATGAAGGAATGAGCTTCTATTTATAGGAAAATAGAATGCATAGTAATTAATCCATGAACGGTCCAGATTGATTTACTTTAATCTAACGGTCCATATTTAAAGCAAAATCTTTTAAATAAAATATCATATATTCTATTTATATAAAAAATTTTTACTATGCAAACACTATGCAACACTATGCAAAAACACTACGCAACACTATGCATAATAAAATTTAATATATTCTATTTATAGAATAACTTTAATAAAGTATTCGCTTTTATATAAAAGATGTTTCGCTTTTATTACGTTAATAATACTGAATAAAACAAAACGTCATTATCGCTATAATAATTCATATTATTAATCGACAATAATGGAATCAAACCGAGTGACTTCTCACATAAGCATCAATAATCAATACCGTGTGCTACTATGCAACCACACGACATCGTACTTTTACTACCGAGTAGTTCAACAAGATCAACCAGAAAACTTCCGTCATTATTTCAATAAAATATTTTTGTCGCTTTCTCAATCCGACAATAATTTTGTTGTGTGGTCCACCAATGATTGAGTAGCTTGTATTTAATATTCACCGCTAAACCGAATATTCCCCACCAATCGAATATAATATAACCACTTGCATACTTTGCAAAATTTATAAATACTACCCACAACTATAATATTATCTCAAATTCACACCATAATATTAAAAATTATTTCACAAAATTTAAATCTTTATTGATAAAACTGGGTCTCACATGTGGTCTCTCCACCAGAGGCTATCCTGTTGGTGTTTGATTATCGGACTCGTGAGAAGACTAATTCTTCGAGGCTCGTGAAAGGCACCACCCAAATTCGCTTCAGCTTGAAAGACCTGATTAACTTCCCGTCAAGTAGATTATGATGATTTGGGAACCTTCATGCCAAAAGCCATGAGAGTAACCTAAGATAGGTTAGCCTCTGACAAACCCAAAACGGAGGAAAGTCTCTTCATGCTCTCATTTCAATTACTTGTAAACACAATTACTTGTAATTACATTCCATATATATCTCCATTTAATGAGAAATATGAAGAAATGTGTACACATACATATTTTAATTAACATACTACAAACAGCTGACATCCGTTTTGCAGGATAAAATTCCTAAAATGGAAACATCACATAGCATGTTATTATACACATTCCCTAAAGACTAAACTATTCAAGTCTTTCGCAGGGAACCAATCGAACCTATTAGCCGGTCAAAGTCCAAAAAGGCAACAGGCCTACAGTCAATCATGTCGTCATCCGACTAGAGTGAACTTAATCTAGTTTCTCGCAAAGAATTCGACGGATTAAGCAAACAAATTACAGATTTTGCTGTTCTACTCAAAGAACTACACCAGTCCAATCAGGGTCCAAAAATACCCGTACATACTGAATCATCCACACAAGGGGGAACCCAGGTCATTACAATACCTGAACTGCAGTTGGATACGACCAACAAAACTCATGATGCTACCCATCCCACTAGAGACCCAGACACTGGTGACATCAAAAAGAAAGTCCTCCAAATGGAAGAGACCCTTCGTGCTATCAAAGGAATTGGAACACACGGGAGTGTTTCATATGCTGATCTTTGCATTTTCCCTGGTGTTCATTATCTAGAAAAATTTAAAACTTCTGACTTTGAAAAATATGATGGGTTAGGAGATCCTTACACACATTTAAAGGTGTTTATTGGAGAACTAGGATCTTATGCAGAGGATGAAAAGCTCAGAATGCAATTGTTCCAGAAAAGTCTAACTAGAGAAGCCCGTTCGTGGTACACAAGATTAGACAATTCCAAGATCCATAGCTGGGAAGAGATAGCACATGTTTTCCTCACTCAATACAACTTTCAGTCTCAAATGGCTCTTGATCGGTATCAAATTTCCAAGATCAAAAAATAGTCTAACGAGTCTTTCAGAGAGTATTCTCAAAGGTGGAGACGTCTGGCTGCCCAAGTTAGTCCTTCCATGACAGAATCAGAGATGGTCATGACTTTCATAGACATACAAGAAGCGCCTTTCTATGAAAGAGTTTTAGCCGGCATCGGCAAACCATTTTCTGAAATGGTCAAACATGGGGAGATGGCTGAGATGGGATTAAAGTCTAGAAAGATTCAAGACCTAGCTGCCCTTAAAGCTATTGTTGATCACATCCAATCCGGAAATTATGGGAACAACCCCCGGAGGGTCCATAAAAAGAAAGAGGAAGATGTTTCCCTGATACTACAGGGTCAAAAAGGCAATCAGAACATGCCTATTCAAAGGAGAAACTACACTCCCTTTCAAGCACAGTCTGCGAATCCTCCAACACCAAAATGTGGAGAAGTCAAATTCCCTCGAGTGTTTACACCCTTAGAGGACACCCTCGAGAACATTCTCGCTCTTCTGACAACACAGAAGAAAATTACGCATCTTCTTCCACCAGCCAGCCCTAATGGACGGGGTTTTAATGTTGCTCAGAAATGTGCTTATCATGCCGGGGCACCTGGACATGATACTCAGGATTGTTGGGCCTTGAAACACAAGATCCAAGACCTGATAGACAATGGGGAAATCGTGGTTACCAAACTAGATCAGCCTCATGTTCAAGACAATCCTCTTCCTCAACACAAAGAAGAAGAGGTCAACATGATCAATTGGAGCAACGAACAGAGTTCCAATTTTAGCTATAAATCCTCACAAACCCTCAAAGACGGTGATGACAAATGGGATTATGCCAAGTTCCAGCTCACAATGGAACGAAAGATAAAGGCTCTATGCAGGCAAATTGGACAATTAGAAGAATTGGTGACTTATCAGCATCAAGTGACACGTCAATTAATCAGCCAGGAGCATGCCAGTCTCCTACCTCTTGTCATGAATATTCCCTCGTCACTTTCAGAAAATAAAATGCTGGAAGATAAAGTGACAAAGAGAGCAAATGCCAAAGCCCGTCGGGATTTTGCCAACAAAATGGAATTAACCTATTTGGGCCAACCAATGGAGGAAATCCTTCATATGTTAATCAATGAAGGAAGGATCAGTTCCCTTCTACCTCCAATCAACCCCGCTCGTATGGTATAAACTCTCGATGGAGTATGTCAATATCACTCCCGCCTCGTGGTCATAAGACGTAATAATGTCAAGGCACTCCGTCACCTTATCCAAAATCTAATCGACAAGGGTGTCCTGCGCCTAGCGTATTTACGATATACGGTTACGTGCAAGTGAGAATTCAGGTCCTACTATGTGGAAGAGTGTGGTAGCAGTCATATCTACTGAAACTGATGGGGTTCACAAATCACTCACAATGCCAATAATTCAACTCAAAGGAACCAACAATCCTTTGAAAGTGGCCGCTCCCGAGCCAATCAACTTGCCGTGCAGAGCACAATATCCTATTGTTAGCTTACGCAAAGTTCTGTGGAATTATGGAGAAGGTGAAGGATCCACCTCACATACAACTGCTACAGTGTCAAAGGAAAATCCATTGTATCTTCCCCAACGGGTGATGAAGTCTACCATCAAATCAAAGGGGAAAATACCCATGAAGAAAATTGAAAGATTCCTCCGCACTATGGGTCATAACGAAGCCACGGTGGTTTTAAGCTTGAAAGAAGCTCCACAACAAATATCAATTTTGGACTTGGTCCTAACTTCCGAAAATCACCGGAAGGTCTTGTTGAAGGTTTTAGAAGAAGCCTATCTACCAACATTAGTTGATACGGAAAAATTTCAACATCCGTTGATCACATTTTCAACAACAATATGATATCCTTCATCGATGATGATATACCTCCCAAGGGGACCCCATCATCGCAAGCCGCTGCACATCATCGGTCTTTATCCTCCTGATACATGCTAGCCGGTGTCGTGATAGATGGAGGTTCATCTCTAAATATCCGTCCATACGCTACCTTGGTGAAGATGAATATCAATCCCAACCGAATTCGAGTAGCCATACTATCATCAAAGCTTTGATGGAGCCCGTCAAATTTCTATTTTTAGTAATTGAATCGCCAATCAAAATTGGTCCTCATACATTCTGCGTATCTTTCCATGTACTCAAGATAGATTCGGGATACAAGCTGCTATTGGGACGACCATGGATTCATATGGCAGGGGCAGTCCCCTCCACTCTTCATCAACAGTTGAAATACATTATTAATAATAGCCTGGTGATGGTCAACTCTGAACCAGAGTGTCCTCAACATGGGGACATGCCATTCATCAATGCTAATGCAGATGTTGAACCGCCGGCCATGCTTTGAAGTAAGCAATACCCAATACCATGCTATTGGAATGCCATTACCCGAACCCAAGAGTTCTGGTGAGGTAATGTCGGCTACTCAAGAAATGATGTCATTGGGTCATAAACCCTACAAGGGCTGGGTAACGATTGCCAGGGTATGAAGTACCCCATTCGATCAACCAAGCAAACTGGAACAGCTGGGCAAGGCTATTCTGCCAGTTCTAGCCATAGGAATCCTCATAAGCATCAGTAGATTCCTTCAGCTTCAACTATGCGGCGTTTATCTTTGCCTTCAAACTTTGAGTCCGCACAACCTCCTATAAAGGCGCCGCCCAATGTAATGGCTATGTTATTTCCTAAACTGGTACCGATAAAGGAGAAAGAAGTCTTTGTTCCAAATCCCACAGCCGAAAGAGGAGGAACGAAGAATCAAGCAAGACGCCATCCGAATGATGTCAGCATACGATCATCGCTCATGATGAACATACCAACAGATATACCCCTGATTTATGATTGCCCAAATGTAATGGCCATTATTTAGGGATGTGGAGGATGATGATGAATCCTCCATTATCATGTCCCACCCTTGACTTTACCTCGCCAATTGGAACAACACTCTCGCATTGGTCGTCAAGGGTAAAAAGCGTAAACTCTTTCTCGCCTTCTATAGATATAATAACTGCTTACTTTTCTCAGTATAGTATTAGTAGTTTATTTTGCCAAGATATGCTAACACCGTATGATCAACACATTTCATATATACTAAGTGAAAGCATATTTTGTTTCAGACTCAATTTAGATGTGCTCAGATTTGCCGACATTTAAGCGCTCTTCTCCACAAGGATCAGTACTTTGATGTAGAGATGAATTCACTTGATGGATATACAGATGACATTGAGGTACCTCCAAAAATTCAAGAATGGGTCAAAGACAAACCCAAACCCAACCTAGATCAAACCACTTCTTTCAATCTCTAACCTTAGAAAGCCCTAAGTTAATCCAGATTGTTTCGACCTTTACCCCAAACCAATGGAATGACTTGGTTACGCTTATTAACCCAATTCCGTGGATGTGTTTGCATGGTCTCATGAAGACATGGTGGGTTTGTCCAATCGACATTGTCCTTCATCGCCTTCCCATTAAAGAGGGATTCAAGCCACCAAGCAAAAGCTCAAAGCGATTGAAACCCGAGTGGAGTTTAAAGTTGAAAGAAGAAATTGTGAAACAATTTCAAGCTGGCATCATCATGGTGTCTACATATCCTAAGTGGATATCCAACATTGTTCCCATGCCTAAACCCGGAGGGAAGGTGCGAGTTTGCGTGGATTACCTGGACTTGAACAAAGCTTGCTTAAAAGATAGCTTTCCCGTGCCATTTATCCACATTCTTATTGACAATACTGCGCAATACGACATGTACTCCTTTGCTGATTTCTTTACGGGGTACCATCAGATCATGGTTGTTGAGGAAGATCGTGAGAAAATTGCTTTCATCTCGCCTTGGGGAACCTTTTGCTATATACGGTTGTCATTCGACCTCATCAATGCCGGAGCCACCTATCAACGAGCTATGATGGCTCTTTTCCACGACTTAATGCACAAAGAGATCGAGATCTACGTGGATGACATCATTGTCAAATCCCGAAAGGAGGATGACCATATAGACCATCTCAGAAAGTTATTCAACAGGTTGCGTAAGTACAACTTGAAGTTGAATCCAAATTAAATGCGCCTTTCGGCTTTAAATCGTGCAAGTTGCTAGGATTTCTAGTCACCACAAAGGGATTGAGCCGGATCCTACCAAAATCCAAGCCATCATCACTAAATGCCCATTCCTCGCATGTAAAAGGAAATGCGGGGATTTTTGGGAAGAATCAACTTCATTAGCAGGTTTATCTCTCAACTCACAGCAACCTGTGAGCCAATCTTCAAACTATTAAGGAAGAACTCCTCCATGAAATGGAATGATGAGTGTCAAAATGCCTTCCTCACAATCAAGAAATAGCTAGTCAAAGCTCCCATTTTGGTATCACCCAGGGATGATGTTCCCCTGTTCATGTACCTGTCCATAAGTGACAACGCCATGGGCTGCATGCTAGGACAAAAGAACGATAGAGGCTAAGAACAAGCTATCTACTACCTCAGTAAAAGGTTCAGCAGCAGTGAACACAAGTACACTCTGATCGAAAAGACGTGTTGTGCTTTAGCATGGGCTTCCATGAGGTTACAACATTACCTCCATGGTCACACAACCTATCTCATATCCCGCGTGGATCCTCTCAAGTACGTGTTCAATAAACCCATGTTAAATTATCAACTGTCCAGATGGCAGTTGATCTTACAACAATTTGACATCGTATATGTGACTCAAAAGTCCATCAAAGGTCAAGGAATTGCGGATCAACTGGCCGCCACACCTTTAGGGGATTTCAAACCTTTGGAAACATATTTCCCCGATGAAGGAGTAATGACAGTTTAGCAACACCATCAGTACAATACACGCTAATCGTGGAAGATGTATTTTGATGGAGCTGTTAATTTGGAAGGTTCTGGAGCCGAGCAGCTTCTAGTATCTAAGTACGGGAGCAAAGATCCGTCAGCCAAAAATTATAGCTTTGTCAAAGACAACAATAACACAACCGAGTATGAAGGTCGCCTCTCATGGGCTAAAACTTGCCCGCTCAACGGGCATCGGAGGTTAACTCGCCTTTAGAGATTCATAGTTGGTAATCGATAATCCACCGTAATCTATCAAACCAAGGAACTACATTTGCTCGCCTCTACCATCTCCAGTGTTTTGAAGATGGCTTTGAGTTCAAGAAATCTCCTTTCTACACATTCCTCGTAATAGGAATGACTTTGCGCAGACGCATTAGCAATTTTGACCTCCTTGACTCGCATATCAGGCAAGGAACACTTGCCAAGCGTCACAATTTCCCTGCACAAGGCCCCAGCCTATGAAAATTACGTTGGAGAAGTATTGATGATCTACCTCCCATCCAACATCCTTGGTATCAGCATATCAAGGAATATCTACCAGATGGATCTACACCTGCGGAAGCGAGCCCGACTGAGAAAAGGCGGATCCATCGATTTGCTATGAAATTCTACCTGAGTGGAGATGCATCTACAAAAGAGATGCAGGACTAGGTCTCCTCAGATGTTTAGACAAAGATTAAGCCCAAAGGCTTATGGATGAAATCCATGCCGGAGTTTGTGGCCCCCAAATGAGTGGCCCCTCCTCACAAAGAAAGTCCTCGTGACAGAAATTATCGCTATCTCTCAAAGTCGATTGCAATGACCACGCCAAGAGATGCTATCAGTGCCAAATTCATGGGAATGCTATAAACGCTCCTCCACGGGAATTCCACAACATGAGTTCACCTTGGCCCTTTTTAATGTGGGAAATGGACGTTATCGGACCCATTGATCCTAAAGCCAGTAATGGACATCGATTTATCTTCACCATGATCGACTACTTCACCAAGTGGGTAGAGGCAGCCTCTTTCCCGTGGGTTACTAAAGAAGTCATCATTGCTTTCATCAGAAACAATGTCGTTTGTCGATATGGACAACTAGAGGTGATTGTGTAAGACAATGCTAAAAACCTCAACAACAAAATGATGGGGGAGCTATGCAGTAAATTCCACATCAAACATCTTAACTCTGTCATCTATCATCCGAAGATGAATGGTGATGTTGAAGCTGCTAACAAAAACATCAAGAAGATTATGCAAAAGATGTCCGCCAACCACAAAGAATGGCCTGACTTATTGCCTCTTACTCTGTTAGCCTATAGAACCTCAATGCGCACTTCCACTGGGGCAACCCCCTACGCTTTAACCTATGGGATGGAAGCAAGGTTCTATAAAAGTTGAAATGGAATCCTCAGAGTGTCGATAGACGCCACCGGATGAAGACCAATGGGTACAAGACAGTATCACCAATTGTCTCTAATAGACGAAAGGCGTAACCGCGACTATCTTCCATGGTCATTATATCAACAAAGGATCGCCAGATCCTACAACAAAAAAGTCCGGCTACGGCAGTTTAAATAACATAACTTGGTTTTGAAGAAGATCCTTAACAACCAAGATCAATCTAAGGGAAAATTCACTCCTAACTGGGAAGGCCTGTTTGTTGTCAAGGAAATATTGACAGGAGGCGCTCTCATATTGCAAGAAATGGACGGCGATGAATTTCCATAACTCATCAACTCGGACACTGTGAAACAGTACTATGTCTGAAGTTACCATCAAGTGAACATCCTAGTGTTGGACCATCAGATCACTAGTCATTCTGGTTCTTTAACCCTTTACCACAAATAACTCTTCTACACTTTGCCCCTCAGGGAAACATACTCTTCAAGCCAGTAGCCTGGCTCCTCTGCTTTCCTACAACTTAGGTCATCCCACTACGGATTGAACCTCTCACGTTTGCAGTTTAGCTACCCATACATGGGATCAAACTTCCCATATCTATAGTTTATCCTCAACCTAGGATTAAACTTTCTCCTCCCTGCACTCTGACCTGCACATGGGATTACGCTTTTCCACTCGCCCTGAGGGGTGAACTACGTCGACCTGATCTCCTCTTCAATAGGAGTACGTAGGCAACCATTTCATATGGCCCGGTTGTAATAAAACAAAAATAACAAAAACATTTCTACCCTTTTCTCCTCATAAAAAAACAGAAACATTCCTACACCATTTCTGCCATATACAACATTGAACCTCTTACACCAGGTTCGAACTATGCAGACCTGATCTCCTCTTCAATAGGAATACGTAGACAGCCATTCATGGTGCGGTCTCACCCCCTACCAAAACACAAACCATTGTCAATCTGTATCGGATCATCCTTCAAACCACTACATTTCATTCGGCTTCGCACTAAAGGGATGGAATTACTCAACTCCTCCCAAATAGAGATTCTACGACCATCTAAGTCAAGCACATACCTTGAAGAGCAACACCAATCCATAAGAGATGGAATTAACTAGGCTTCTCCTAAATAGAAGTACTGGTGACCATCTGTGGTGCGGTCAATCTCAGAGAGGAAAGCCACACTCCTCTCCATTTTTTCCATACAAAAACCGGTCCCTAGACACCAAAGATGGTAGGGATACATACAGATCGATGATCCATTCTGAACTATCCAGAGACAACTCATTGTCCATCCCCCAGGAGGAATTCATAATACATCAAGATCACAAGCCTCAAGCAAAGAAAAATATCAAGCAAGTAGCAAAGCATATCTAAAAGGGAAGTGATCCAAAAATATATTTCCCTGTCATATATAATGTTGTTTGATATATACAATGTAAATTGTACATGACAAAATGGCTAAGCTAGTCTGTGCAGGTAAATACAAGCTCATCTACAAGTCGTATATATGCGAGCTAACAAGCCCAACATGGCGTCCCTCTCAGAAGATGGAGGTGAAGTTGTGGTCTCCTCAGACGAGAATATCCACACGACCCAACAGATCCAGCAGCCATCTGCATGGTGACCATATGCTCATCAATATATGCGCCATCTCTCGCGATCATGCCAAAGGTGGTAAGGGACCTCATCGCAAAGATTATCTCTATGACGGCTACATCCCGGCAAGATATAAGCACTATCCCGCTCAACTATCATCGCATCTCTCCGGTCTGATCCGGCCTCATCCCGCTTAACAATAGCGGCATCTCTGCGATCTAATTCCTCGTCTCTCTCTAATAGAGTTGCGTCCCTCCCATCAAGGGCAGTCAACATCATAGATTGAGCCTGATCTCTCTCAAAGGTCACCGATGAAGACTCGCCTCTCAAATTATCGTGGTGAAAATGTCAATCACAACAAGATCGGTAATCGGGAGAATCAAGGAAATGTCGGCAACCCAAAGAAATGGCTTCTCCTCGATGTAGGAATTGATGTCCTCCATGGGCTCTATATCATCTGACTCATTATCCCAGATCAGAGATATCGCAGCAATTGATAAAATCTCCTGCTCCATCCATGCGAAATACTCGCAGAACAACCCGGATGGCTCACGTAAAAAAGTAGCTATCTCCGCCGATCCCAACAAGCATACACACGGATCGGTCCTCTCATCGAAGATATCGAGAAGTCAACGCCGACCTATCGCCCCTCTAAAGGATGAAAATCTGAACCGGTCAAATCGCGACATCACTACCAAGGGTGGTAAGTAGTCACGCCTCAAACCACCCGAGGGGAGGTAGTCCATTCCCAGAGCATGAGTAATGAAGCTGTTTGGTGAGCTAAGCCCCGAACACGGCAATATGCTGAATGGATCTCTGATATCTGCCAAAAATGTGGACCAGGACAGAGCATCTATACACTCCGATGGCTGAAAAGCAGTATGACATGGCTATATCATGGGTGAAACAATATCCATGCCGTCTAAAGGTACCAATCGGTCTCAAGTGTGATATAAACCACACATATAGCATGACCGATCTACCCGTAAACACTCCCGTCGTCAGATAAGTGCAAAGAAGGGATGTCGAATCGTAGGTCTCTGCTACAATCATAGGTACAATGGTACGACCTCCCCTAAGAGCTCTCACCGCCACGACGATGACACCAATGTCTATCTCATCCATGTACCGTGGCATATAGACATACGACAAGACGCATAAATAACATCAAGAAGACATCAACCCCGACCAAACGCCAATGATCCTCCAATGCGTGAAATCCCGAATGTCGTGAATAGCTATCCTCCGAGCCAAATCATTATACGTAAAATGCCGGGATATCACGTGGCTGATGTCACCATCATCTGCACTACTCCTCACACCGCAATCCAAAGAGAGTCATGAACCGCCTACTCATGTGTCCCCAAAGCTATGTGCACGCAAGGTCCGTCTAAAAGCAAGATCGCTAATCGTGCATACCCTCCGTAGTAGAGTCAACTCATGGGTCCCGAATCGAAAAACTTGCTTATCCGGTACCCAATGCTCTAAGATCCCATCCACAAACCCAATGAACTCTCAAACATCAATAAGGTCATGGTATGTCAAAAAAGAATGATCTATAGTCACCCCGTCTCGGTGGTGACATGCTATCATACCACGATCGCGATACCCAATGCCACCAATGACGGTGGGGTATGATCTGTACGGCTAACTGTCGAAGAAGACATCTGTGCGGGCCATGTCATAAGACCATCCAGGGGTCAATGCCGAATATCTTTGAACATACATATATATGCATAACATGATACATGCATAGCAGATAATAGATGGCAATATGATATAGGGAATGGAAAAACTATGCATACATTCTTAAGTATATCATCATCTAATACATCATCTCTGTACAGCTACAAATACAGGGAAATGGGTCACATACACCCAACAAATACCTGCGGCACCCCTATGTGGGCCCCACCCCTCCGTCTCGGTCCAGTTTGAGTTGCAAAGGAGTTCTTGCAGACTGAAAAAGTCAAATCGGGAATAAAAACACCATGCGATTGAAAGCAAAACAAAGATACAATCCTCTCGGGTCTTCTCGTATGAAACTTTCGACCAGACATCGCTTCATCGGTAGTCACCCGAACACGAGGTATACCATGCCAATTATCTCATTTGTTACAAATCACATCCGGTAATACCTTGTACAGGTTCGATGCCGCCAACTCCGGGTCATTACTCTTAAAGATCAACGTGAATCCCCGACGGGGGTTACAACGTGAGTCCCCGATGGGGGTTACAACGTGGATCCCCAACGGGGGTTACAACATGAAGCCCCGGTGGGGGATTGCAACGTACATTCAAGCCGTTGATACACATATCAACGAAGGTCAAGCAGCCTTGACGTTATCTCAGCCGATGGCGATTAAACCTATCAGAGCTCTAGAGCTATTCGAGGGTTTCATGCTCGATTTCTCATATTTCCCAGCGGATCCCCGGCGGGGGTCACAACGCAATGTTCCGTTGATTCACACGTCAACGAAGGTCAAACAACCTTGATAATCTACCCACAAAGTATCAGTCGTTGATTTACACATCAGCGAAGGTCAAGCAACCTTGATGATCTATCCCACAGGTTTATTTTTTCAGCCGTTGATTCACTTGTCGCTTGAAGTATATCGCCAACGAAGGTCGCATCCCCGACAAAGATTTGTTGTTGGCAAGAATCCAATGTATCTTGACATATCCTGGCGATACCAACCAGGAAAGGTCAACATTATCAAAGAGGATCGATGATGGAATATGTTATACACATCCTCAAACAGATCAAGCTTTATCCCCATAGATCTCTTACACATAAGAGGTACATCTTCAGGATCAAGTCATTTCAAAGACACAAGAAATTGGTGATAACTCCAACATCAACATCTTAACAGTTTCGGATTACAAATCAAATCTAGTCAGTATTGCCAATCCCCAGTTGAAGCAACAGGGAACCAGCAATCATCCCCAGCATGTTGGGCTACAACCCCGTACACATGCATTATACATTTGCATCATGTTGCTACATATAGTACCATGTTTGTCTTGTTGCATTTCAAGTGTCTAGGATTCTTTATCCTACCCATGCATCGCCATGCATGAGTATGATAAAGAGGGCATCTCAGAGACTCTCAAATTTTCTCATACTCATTCATCACTAACATCATAGGGAGGACAGATTCGTCTTTTAATAGGGAACCCTGAAAGACAATCCATATCTATACCGGATACTACCAAAGTTCAGCATCAACCCCAAAGCACTCTGGGAGTAACAATTCTAACCTCGGAGATAACCCCGAGGCGTGTAGATCCAATACCAGAACACATATCGGAGAAGACCGATTAATCTCGGAGATAACCCCGAGGTATCCAGTCTCAGTCCCAACCATAGGAATAGCCACCAACCTTGGTGATAACCCCAAGGAATGCAGTTTTGGCGATAACCCTGGAAATACTTGTTTCAAATGCGACCAGCTTCAATCTCGGTGCTCACAACGAGATACTCTGTACTAACCCGATGATAACACCGGGAGGACAGGCACACCTCAAAGATGACAATGAGGACCTTCAACAAATGCAAGAGCCCAATCTCAAATAAGCTCGAACAACGCCCTCGCTGATCAAATTTCAATCTGCGATAACACCGGTGAGGGGCAACATCGTCATCAAGCCAACGCGATGCCATGCCATGTCACGTCGTCTCAACATCTCTACACAACGATGTCCCACAAGACTAACCAATCTTGAGTGACTATTGTGCGGGGTAACAGATAGAAGTTGAAGCTTAAAGACCGGAGGGCATCGTCCCATCTTCAATGACTTCGTACAAACTCTAATCCCATGCCATCGTATAACTCTCGACAACGGCGGTCTGAAATAGGTCCTGTGTACCTCAAACGGATGCCCGGATTGCACTTCTGAAAGTTTGAGTTGAGATTATAGTGCTTGAGTGCACGTACTACGAGACGACTCGACTCGAGAAACCCGGGCCCACCCGGGTTGCCTCTAGTACACCTGTGGCTCTGCCGCAGGTACACCTGTGGCTACATCGTCTATAAATATAGGGCTTGGGGTTCCCATTTTGCAAGAGAAGACGGCGAGGAAGCCCTGCCCAATTTGCTCTGCACTCACCCCATGCAGTGTACTTTCTTATTTTAAACACCTGTGAGCTCACATATAGCCTCTTTTGTACCTATGAAAGCTAGTGTTTACCCACTCTAAAGATATAGAAGTCTTCTTTGGCAGTCAACTGTAAGCCTTCTCACACATTTTAGAGTCTTTCTTCATCTCTCTACACACACCCTTCTTCACGCTGAGAGTCGTGTTACACAGATTTGCTTCTGGACTTTGGTCCGTGGTTTTGTTTCAAATTTTGTATATATATATATATTTATATATATTGACTAACATTATCGATTTATGCCTCGATCGAGCCTAGACTTCGGTCTGGAGCTTTTATTTACTTTTCTATATAAATATTTATATATATGATAATCGTGTGTCGAACTTTGTTCGATGAGCCTGAACTTTTGGTCCTGCAGTGCATTTATCGCTTTAATATATATATACTTATATATATAACTATGTATCCGACTTGTTCGATGAGCCCGGATTTTACATCCAGAAGGCGTTTACTTTACTTTATATATATATATATATATATTTATATATATAACGTGTGTTTTACTATGTTCGATGAGCCTCGATTTTATATCCAGTGCGTTTATTTGCTTTTTTATATATATTATATATATATATATCTCGCTGTCGAACTCGCTCGATGAGCCCTCGATTTTACATTCTGTTTATTGTTATATTGCTATATATATATATATATATATATATATATATATATATATATATATATATATATATATATCGCCCCACCTAGAGTTCACTTCGTGGTGGTTGATCGCTTTTACAAACTTTCTTTACGTTTCGTCTCCGCTCGAGTTTACTTCGTGGTAGCTTGATCGCTTTGTATAGCTTTTTTACATTTTGTCCCTTTGAGTTTCCTTCATGGCGGTTGATCAGATTTATAGCTTTATTTACGTTTCGTCCCGCCTGGAGTTTCCTTCGTGGCGGTTGATAGCTTTTACAACTTTATTTACATTTCTGATCCCCAATGAAGGTGCTTCGTGGTTGTTGATCATGTTTGTATATATATATTTATAGTATATATATATATATATATATATATATACTTGCTTATCGCTTTCATACAAATTGCAGATCTTGTGCGCCTAGGAATCATGTGATCATAGATTCATCCCATCGATCTAGATTCGGCTCCGTGATGGACATTTTCAAATTGTAAGCGCCTTTGTAAATTATTATCAGAGTGTCCGAATTTCCTCGATGGTTCTCATACCCACGAGGAAGTCGGCATTATTTTGTACATTATTTTCATACGGATGCCTCGCATCTGTAAAATAAAATCAATCAAGCTGAACACTTAATAAAATGGGAGTGTAAAAGGTCTCAATTACTATTGAGCATCAGGGTTTGAAAACCCTCTTTTATAAAACATCACTGCTATATCTTGCTTAAAATTGAATTTTTACATAAATTCAAACCCTGTGTATATAGGTGCGAACGTGGCCTCACACTACTTCCAAATAACAGCACATTGACCCACACACACACACACATTCAGATAATAGTTTCTTGAAAAGAGGTGGTTACCGTGGTAACACGGATGTCAGGGGGTGCCTAACACCTTCCCTCCGCATAACCAAGTCCCCGGACTCTAATGAATCTCGGTTTCATCGACCATTTAGCGAAGTCACATCACCGAAGTCAATGTGCAAACCTTTTCTCATTGTGTTGGTACAACTATTTAAAAACCAATCACGACTCTTAATAAATCCATCGTCGACATTATACATGTCAGACCTTTTTCACTTGTTATTTCAAACAAATCTCACCTAAAATGAGAACACCAAAGAACAAGTAACGGAAAGGGACATCTAAAAATCCCGACGTCGACATTGGGATGCTCCGAGGAGCAAAAGTTTTCCTTTGACACCTTCATGTTGCGAGGAGAGGCAGATTATTGGTGGGAATCTGTAAAATGTACTCAACTTACCGCATTAAAGATGTCTTGGGAGAAGTTCCAAGAATTGTTCAACGATAAGTACTTTCCAGAAAGTATTCGTCACATGAAGAAGGTAGAATTTATCAAGCTGGAGAAAAACAATATGACAGTGTCGCAATGCGAGGCTAAGTTTGTATAGTTATCCCGGTTTGCATCCTATTTGGTTGATAATGAGGAGCGTATGATATGAATGTTTCTGCGAGATTTGAAACCCAAAATACGCCAATACCTCATTTCTCACAAACTTTGCTTGTATTCAGATGTTGTGATTAGGGCTCAGTTATTGGAGCGCGATAATGAGTCAACCCAACCAAGAGATAGAAGCTGACAAAACGATAATACCAGTGGTAGCATTCATCGAAGCGGTGACAACAAACATGGAGGAAATCAACATGCCAAAAATGGTAACCACTTCGGTGGTAATCCTAGCCAAGATAATAGAAGTGGAAATTTCAAGAAGAGGAAATTCAATAATGATGGAAACACATCAGCACCAGCACCCGTTGTTAAGGAAGGAGAATGACCACCGGTCGTATGCTACAAATGCGGAGGGGGGGACATATCAGTCCAAACTGCACGTAGCAACCCAAAGCGTGTTATAATTGTGGAAGAGAAGGTCACCTAGCTCGATTTTGTTATGTAGTCAAGTCAAATTCATCTGGGATGGAGATACCAAAGGCTGTCCCAAACAAGTCAAAGCTGGTAGTTCAAGGGAGAGCGTTTGTCGTGACCTCCCAAAAAGCGTGGAACCCAAACGAGGTTATCACGGGTAAGCTAATCATAAACTCTTGTGAAATCTATACCTTATTTGATACTGGTTCTACCCATTCTTTTATTTCACCTACTTGTGCTCAACGTTTAAATTTGACTCCAGAGAAATTAGACTTTGACTTATCTCCCTAACATTCGAAATTTTAAAGTGTAATATTAAATATTTATTGATTTATATAAGTATTTAATGGATATGTTTATTGTTGAATAAATAATTGTTCAATTTGAATGTTGATGTGGTTTAGTTAATTATTTGTTAAATAAATAATTAAATAATAAATATTAAATATTTATTTGCAATATTAATTGTTCAATATTTATTAATTATTTGTTAAATTATATAAATATTTAATGGCATTTATTGAATTTATAAGTATTTAATGGTTTTGATGATGTGGTTTAGTTAATTATTTGTTGAATAAATAATTAAGGAGCTAAGAAAATTAATTGTTATGAGATTATATACTAATTTAATTTAATAAGTAAGCTAGAGAGCTTATAATGATTTAAATAAATTATAATATTTTAAATGAATTTGTGATTTAATTTAAAATATTAGTTGGTTAAATAAAATTATAATTATAAAAGAAATTATAGTTATGTGATATTAAATTATGTGTTAAAGTAATTTAATAGATTAATATTTTTGATTGATTAATTAATTAAGTAGAAGTGTGACTAATAACCTTGCTATAAAGGAGTTATTAAAATAAATTAAAGGACTTTAATTTAGTTTTGGCCAAACAAGTCTTAATGCATATTAAGTCTTTAATCTAATAGTGTTTTATCAAACAAGGTATAAGGATTAATCCATTTGTTTTAGTTAGATTTGCCAAACAAGGTGTAAGGGTTAATGGGTTATTTTTATTAGCTTAACCAAACAAGCCTTATGGCTTTTGATTTTCAAAACTTACATAACTGATATAATTTATAGCTAGAGTTATATTATATATTTAATATATATTATATCTTATACGTTATATTTTTCCTACGTTAGTTAGACTAGAGTTAGGAAGAAGACTCAGTTGAAGAAAAGAGAAGAAGAAGAAGAATACAGTGAGAAAAGTTGAGAGAAGTTTAGAGAAATTGAGAAAAGAATTGGGGAAAAGAAGATTGTAATCATAACTATTTTCTTCTAAACTCTAGAGTATCATCTTCTTAATCAAAGGTAGGATATTAATCCTTGTATTTTATTTTTAAAGTTTAGTTTTCTTCTCCAAAAAGTTCTCTCATAAATAATTATGGATGATGAATTTCTTGTGTATATAGCTTTAGATGATGATTGTTGTTGTAAAACTATTTTTTGAGATTATGTATGATTATAATCAATTTCTTTATGTATGTATGTAAATTGTGAAGAAAAATATATCACAATGAGTTCATATGAAAAATATATATGAATATGTCTTAGTTTAAAATAGAAATTAAGGTTTAATTAGTTGTTAAATTGATAAATTGATTATTGAATTTGATAAAGTATATATAATCATAACTATGGTGTTTTGAATTTACTGTTTTAATTGAAAAACAAAATCACAGTGTTGATTTCCATTAAAAATGTCAAAAATGAAGTTTTTGCCAAAACTATTGAAATTGGGTGTTGCAAATTCGATGTTTATGTTATTTTATGTAGTAGAATCATGTTAGAAGTCTTCACAATATGTTTACATGAAGTCTCTTATGAATTACATGTTAATTAGTCTATTAGATTGGAGCTTGTAGGCCAATTTGGCTTTTGTTCATCTTTGTTCTTTGAGCTTGAGCTTCGTAGATATCTGAGTTTCGGACTTACCGCCTTGTGCCACCAAGCAAGATCTTTTTCTTGTTTGTTGTGCTGTACCAATCGATGGCTCAGACTCGATGAATGCCTCAACTCATAATGCCAACACTCGTTCAATGTAAGACCTGAACCACAAAGTAAATAAGCCATGGTAGCCATGTGTGAAGTTAGCGAAGAAGGTTCGACAGAGTTTTAGTTTATTACACAAATTTTGAAAATAAAGGTTATGTGTTAATAATATGAATGCTAAATGATGATTTCATGAGTATTAAACTATGAATGAGCATGTTATCAAGTGTTAACTAGTATTAACATAGTTTGATTATGTGAATGGGTGATTTGACCTACATGATGTATATATTTGTTTATATAGATATAAAATGTTGGTAATGACTAATTATGTCATGATGACATATGTATAGGGTATTGATTCAAGTTGTAAGGTTTAGCTTGTGCTAAAGGCAAGTTCTCTAACTCAAAACTTCATTGTGCGAGTTTAATTTCATTAGTACGTTATTGTTTTCAAATTCAATTACAATTGTTGTAAGTTGCTACCTCTACACTTTCATAGAGCTAGATTGCCTATTATTGAATAAGTTATTGTATCTAGTTGCTCATAACGATACAAGTATCCCAAATCTTATAGTTTAATATTGAGCAAGTTTCTCTAATATGTAACTTATTATTTAGCATGCGAGTCGCTTTATATATTCTAGTGTTGAACAACTTTATCGTTCAAATTACTATTCACTATGCATGCTTAGTATTCAATTCTCAATAACTTTGACCTAATATTGTTCAAAGCAAATTATGATATGATTATTCAATGTTTATGCTATTAGATTATTCCTAAAGCATGATGTTAATTACAAATATCAATTCGATTATGATTATTCCATAGCATATATGATTTATTTACATTGTAATCAACTAATCCTTAGTTGATTACCGTTGAATTCTAAATTACCCTGTAATGTATCCAAACCAAACTTACTTTGGTGCGGACTTGTATTCTAAATACTGAGATGAACAACTCTTTTAATAGAGGTTTACGCTTAGCGTTGAAATGGTTGTGCACAATACATTGTACGAAGGGTTGATCCCCCTAAATACGTGGAGTCCTTATAGTCTTATGACTGTTAAAGTTAAAGTTGAAAGATTACTTATAACTGTGGACATGATTCGTGGTCATTAGACCCTCAGTGAATGTTATAATTTTTAGAAAGTTAATAGAACACATTGTTCAGTTCTATTGAGCCTAGTTTTGGCAATTGATGTAAAAGTTTAAAGAATTACTTGTTGTTATTCCAAGTGGGCCTTGTTTGCTCACTCTTGCTGTAAAAATTTCTTACTGACTAAAAGTTTGAAAAGGGTGACGTACCTAGCACCAGTAAGGGAAAAGGAAAGACGACCAAATATTGAAGACTTGTAATAGTTTTGATAGTTTTATTATCAGACTTTGGTTTAAAGATTGTAATGAAGTTTATTTAATTTCCGCATTTGAATGTTTGTAACTAAAGGTTAGATAACCTGGGATATTTTTATTTAAGTTTAATCATGTATGGGCAGGTTTTTATTATTCAATTTTATTATGATTGGGTAGTTAGAAATGAATTTTGATTAAGTGAACACCAAATCTTGAGGAAATGAAGTACCGGGATTTGGGGGTGTCACAGGTTGGTATCAAAGCTTTAGGTTATGAACCTTAGGTGGGGGGAAAAGCCTTAGGAAGTAACCTTTGAAAAGATAGTGGAGATAATTCTTATCCAGTTTTAGGAAAGAAGTAATAAAACATTTATGTGTTTATGTGATTTTAATTTATGTACTCGTGAGTGTCGAGTAGTAATGATTAATAATTAAAACTTTAAGACTTTATTGTCAGGATGACTAATGTCGGAGAATCCAGTCAGGCTAGGGAGGAGGGACCTCAAATGCTTATAGAGGAGGAGCCTCATGACATTCGTGTAGTTTGGGAACAACTCGCCATGCCCACGAGTCGACCAGTTGGTCACGATGAGTTGAAGATGAGGATGATGATGTGGAGACAGATGAGGAGGATCCCGTTGAGTTACCACAGGAGGATGAGGATGAAGAGGACGAGGAGGAAAGGATTCCACTTAACTCGATAGTTGGTAGTATATATGATGAGGTGCATGACCAGTAACGTGGAACTTCGTGATACAGTTGAGGAGTTGCGGAGATAGTAGTGAACAACAATATCGCAATGATGACACAAAAGACGGCGAGAGATCCGAGGATCGTGAAGAACGGTATCGACAAATGTCGAGGAGAAACTAGTATCTGCATCAAGGAGAGAAAGAAACAATGATCGAAGTGGTCATTGACTCAAGAACAAGTTTGAGAGAAGAAAGGCTGCTAAGAGGCAAAGAGAAAGATGCTTACGAGGAAGCTTTTCAACGAACCAGATTAGCGATAAAGAGACACATGAATGAAGAGGATGAAGATGATGGAAGATGGATAAAGTATTTAACACCGCAATTAATCGAGCTCAAGATCGGGTCATGGGATATCCGATTCGATTCGAGACGCCGCCATCATTCGTGTTAGATCGCGGAAACAATGTTTGAGTCATGGAGGAAGAAACGTGATAGGGCTAAGAAGTATCTTAATAGAACATCGTAGTTTTTTATGCGATGAGTGAAAGGTTAAATAAATTGTAAATCCCAAGTGTTATGCAACCTATGGGATATGACTATGATGTTGTCCTCGAAACTTTTGTAGTTCGGAAAGTAATGTAGATAGCGAGAGATGCTATTGTTTTATGTTTTCAAAAGGTTATGAATAAATAAAAGTGTTTACTTTATTCAAAGTGTTATGTGTTATGTGGTTATTTCTTTTATGGAGGCAAGTTAATTAGAAAATTCTTAAAGAAGTTGATAATAATCTAATAAATGTTTTGTTTTAACAGAAAATGCCTCCCAGACGTGAACCACCCCGACAGAGAAACAATGAGAGAACTACCAATAACGACAATGTTGATGGTAACCCCATTCAACAACTAGTGACACTACTGACAGGAGCGTTGCAGAATCAACCACAAAACCATGGTACAACGTTTAAGGATTTCAAGGCGGTTGGACCACCTGAATTCCGTGGGTCTATGAATCCAGTCGAAGCACAGACCTGGATTATGGAGATAGAAAAGGTGTTCGATGTCGCTAGGGTAGGGGATGATCAGAAGACTGCTTTTGCAACATTCATGTTGAAAGTAGAAGCTAGTTATTGGTGGCAGGCCAATAAAACTCGTGAAGGGCCAGGAGTGATGACCTGGGATAGGTTCAAGGAGTTGTTCTTCGAGACCTATTTTTGAGAGTTCAAGAGTCGACTAGAAGTGCGTTTACGGAACTAAAACAAGGAACGATGATGGTATCCGAGTATGCCACAAAATTCAATGAATTGGCGAGGTTTGCGCCATATCAAGTCAGCATGAGACGAGCGTAAGGCGAAGAGATTTGAACAGGGGACCAAGCCCCAGGTCATGATAGGGGTTTCCTGTTCGATTTGAGACGTTTACAGGATGATGATGGAGAAGGCAGTACTCGCTGAAGGTGGAGGCGAGGCAGTGACAAAGTTCAATCAGGAACAAAAGAAGAAGAAGAATGAGAATGAGATTAAGAATGGAGGTGGTAACGGTGGAAACAACAACAACAACAACAACAACAACAACAACAACAACTTGAAGAGGAAGTGGAATGGGAACATGGGTGTTGGAAACCATCAGGGTAACCAAAGAAACAAAAGTTTGAAGCATGTGCGACATGCGCGAAATTTCACAAGGTGCGTGCTTGATGGGAAACGAGTTTTGCTTCAATTGTGGCGAGGAGGGTCACATCGCCCCAAATTGCACTCAACCGAAGAAGAATGTATGTTTCACGTGCGGATCCAAGGATCACTTTACTCGTGAATGCCCTAAGAAGAAGGATGGAGTGCCAACCAAAAGTAATGGAGGTACATGGGCCATTGCAAGACATGCATCATCAAACAAACCCACAGCCAGAACCTTCAACATGACTGTGCAAGATGTTGTGCAATCAAAAGATGTGGTGTCAGGTATTATCCCAATCAATGATATAAATGCTTATGTATTATTTGATTCGGGTGCTACTTGTTCGTTTATATCTGATGAATTTGCTAAGAGGTTAGAATTGCCTAGAGAAGAACTGAATTTTCCTTTGAACATAGAAATTGCGAATAAGGAAGTAATCCCTGTTAGATTCGTATACAAGAACTGTAGGGTGAACATTAAGGAGAATATCTTGTTGGTAGATTTGATTCTGATTAGACTCGGGGAATTTGATGTAATTTTGGGAATGGATTGGCTGTTCAAATATGGAGCGGTAATTGATTGTCAAAAGAAGTGTGTAAACCTTATGACCCCGTCAAAGGTAGTATTTCATGGTAGCAAGTCGCCTAGACAAATGAAATGTCTGACGACAATGCATGCTAAGAAATTGTTGAGTCAAGGTTGTGTGGGCTATTTAGCTTACATAGTCGATACTCAGAAGAAGGGTGTGAAATTAGAAGAAATACCAGTAGTGAGGGAATTTGAAGACATGTTTCTAGAGGATTTGCCTGGAGTTCCGCCTGACAGAGAAATAGAGTTCGTGATCGACTTAGCACCGGGAACAACACCGATATCGAAGGCCCCGTACAGAATGGCTCCGTTAGAAATGAAGGAACTGATGGTACAGTTGCAAGAGTTGCTGGACAAGAAATATATTCAACCAAGCGTATCGCCGTGGGGAGCGCCAGTTTTATTCGTTAAGAAGAAGGATTTATCAATGCGTCTTTGCATTGATTATAGAGAGTTAAACAAAGTCACTATTAAGAATAGGTATCCGTTGCCTAGAATAAATGACTTGTTTGATCAGCTGAAGGGTGCTAAATATTTCTCGAAAATAGATTTGAGAAGTGGGTATCACCAATTGAAGGTAAGAAAGGAGGATATACCTAGAACGACATTCAGAACTCGGTATGGACATTACGAGTTTTTGGTGATGTCTTTTGGTTTAACTAATGCCCTGCTACGTTCATGGATTTGATGAACAGGGTGTTTAAACCATTCTTAGACAAGTTTGTAGTGGTATTTATTGATGACATTCTGGTGTATTCCAAAACTCAAGAAGAACACGTGGAACATTTACGTTTGACATTGGAAACACTAAAGAAGGAAAAGCAGTATGCAAAATTCTCTAAGTGCGAATTTTGGCTCGACCGTGTATAATTTTTGGGTCATGTTATTGACAAGGATGGGATTTCAGTGGATCCATTAAAAATGGAAGCTGTAATCAATTGGGAACAACCAAGAACACCGTCAAATGTGAGGAGTTTCTTGGGACTGGCCGGTTATTATAGAAGATTTATTCAAGATTTTTCTAAGATAGCCACTCCGCTAACAAATTTGACAAGAAAAGCTGTAAAATTCGTTTGGACAGAGAAGTCTGAAGAGAGTTTCCAAGATTTGAAGAAAAAGTTAAGTGTGGCACCTGTGTTAACGTTACCAGATAATACAGAAAATTTTGTGGTGTATAGTGATGCCTCACACAAAGGGTTGGGTTGTGTTCTTATACAGAACGACAAAGTTATTGCCTATGCATCAAGACAACTGAAGGATTATGAGAAAGGGTATCCGAGTCATGATTTGGAATTGGTTGTAGTTGTATTTGCTCTGAAGATATGGAGACACTATCTTTATGGAGAGAAATGTGAGATCTACACACCACCACAAAAATCAAAGTATATTTTCACTCGTAAGGATCTGAACATGCGTCGAGAAGGTGGATGGAATTGATAAAAGATTATGATTGTGAAATCTTTTATCATCCGGAAGCAAAGCGAATGTGGTTGCGGATGCTTTAAGCGAGAAAGGTCGAGAAAAGTTGATCTTGATAACAACTCGGGAGGAGCTCATTTCAAAGAATGACAAAATTTGGAGTTGGAAATCAAATTTCCAAAAGAATCGACGAACAACTATTCCAGATAGAAGTTTGGACCCAACTTTAGTGGACAAAGTGAAGAATGCTCAACTACAAGATGAAGAGTGTGGGAAAATCAAAGAGAATCGATTGAGAGTAGTGATGTAAAATACAAGATCGATCTTAGAAGGACTACTACTACGGTTTGAGGGAAGAATCTGGGTTCAAAGAACACCAGAAAGAAAGAAGAAAAATTGACCAAAGCTAAAGCTCATAGCTCAAAATATTCAATTCATCCAGGAAGCACGAAAATGTATCAAGATTTGCGCCGACATTTTTGGTGGCCGAATATGAAAAGGGACATTGCAGAATGCGTAGCGAAATGTTTGACATGTCAAAGAGTAAAAGCCGAACATCAAAGACCCAGCGGATTACTTCAACCGTTGGAAATACCAGAATGGAAGTGGGAACACATCACGATGGATTTTGTGGTGGGTCTTCCAACTACTCAGAGAGGATGTGATGCGATTTGGGTGATAGTGGATAGACTGACGAAATCAGCGCACTTTTTACCAATAAAGATTAGATTCAATCTTGATCAGTTGGCAAGATTGTACATTAAAGAGATCGTTTCGAGGCATGGAGTGCCAGTATCAATTGTGTCCGATAGAGATCCACGATTCACGTCAAATTTCGAGAAGAGACTACAAGAATGCTTGGGGACACAGTTGCGAATGAGTACGACTTATCATCCACAAACAAATGGCCAAAGCGAATGAACAATTTAGACATTGGAAGATATGCTAAGAGCATGCGTCATGGACTTTAAAGGAAGCTAGGAAGAACATTTACCGTTGGTGGAATTTGCTTACAACAACAGTTACCACGCGAGCATCGGCATGCCACCTTACGAGGCATTGTCTGGCGTAAAGTGCGAAACTCCACTTGTCTTTGGGATGAAGTCGGTGAATGCCAACTGCTAGGACCGAACTAGTGCAACAAACCTGCGACGTTGTCAAACTCATCGAGACAAGATTGGTAGCAACTTCAAGATGAGACGAAAAAAGTATGCTGATCAACACAAACAAGATCGTGCATTCAATGTAGGAACTTTTGTATTCCTAAAAGTTTCTCCTTGGAAGGGAAAAATTCGTTTCGGTAAAAAGGGAAAGCTAAGCCCGAGGTTTATTGGACCCTTTGAAGTGCTTTGAAGAGTGGGAGAAGTGGCTACGAGGTAGCTCTACCTCCGAGTTGGAAAACATTCATAATGTTTTTCACATTTTGATATTACGACCATATAAACCCGACTACAAACATGTGATCGATACGAACCATTGCGATTCGAGAAAGATTTGTCTTATGAAGAGGTTCTATCCGGATAGTCGACATGAAAAAGAACAAGTGCTCGAGAATAAAGTGATACCTTCATGAAGGTGATATGGAGGAACCACAACGTTGAAAGAAGCTACGTGGGAACTCGAAGAGAAAATGTTGAAAGAGTACCACAGTTTATTTGTTTAATCTGTGTCTTGATTTTGGGGGATGAGAATCTTTGTAAGTGAGGGAAGAATGTAACGAATGATTTGTTTGAGTTGTGATTACGAGGACGAGAATCCTTGTAAGGAGGAATGATGTAACATTCCGTAATTTTAAAGTGTAATATTAAATATTTATTGATTTATATAAGTATTTAATGGATATGTTTATTGTTGAATAAATAATTGTTCAATTTGAGTTGATGTGGTTTAGTTAATTATTTGTTAAATAAATAATTAAATATTAAATATTAAATATTTATTTGCAATATTAAATATTTATTTAATTATATAAGTATTTAATGGCAATTTGAGTTGATGTGGTTTAGTTAATTATTTGTTGAATAAATAATTAAGGAGCTAAGAAAATTAATTGTTATGAGATTATATACCAATTTAATTTAATAAGTAAGCTAGAGAGCTTATAATGATTTAAATAAATTATAATATTTTAAATAGAATTTGTAATTTAAATAAGGTTTAGTTGATTAAATAAAATTATAATTATAAAAGAAATTATAGTTATGTGATATTAAATTATGTGTTAAAGTAATTTAATAGATTAATATTTTAATTGATTAATTATTATTTAATTAAGTAGAAGTGTGACTAATAACCTTGCTATAAAGGAGTTATTAAAATAAATTAAAGGACTTTAATTTAGTTTTGGCCAAACAAGTCTTAATGCATATTAAGTCTTTAATCTAATAGTGTTTTATAAAATAAGGTATAAGGATTAATCCATTTGTTTTAGTTAGATTTGCCAAACAAGGTGTAAGGGTTAATGGGTTATTTTTATTAGCTTAACCAAACAAGCCTTATGGCTTTTGATTTTCAAAACTTACATAACTCGATATAATTTATAGCTAGAGTTATATTATATATTTAATATATATTATATCTTATCGTTATATTTTTCCCACGTTAGTTAGACTAGAGTTAGGAAGAAAGACTATTGAAGAAAAGAGAGAGAAAGAATACTGAGAGAGAAAGTTGAGAGAAGTTTAGAGAACTTGAGAAAAGAATTGGGAAAAAGAAGATTGTAATCATAACTATTTTCTTCTAAAACTCTAGAGTATCATCTTCTTAATCAAAGGTAGGATATTAATCCTTGTATTTTATTTTTAAAGTTTAGTTTTCTTCTCCAAAAGTTCTCTGTAAATAATTATGGATGATGAATTTCTTGTGTATATAGCTTTAGATGATGATTATTGTTGTAAAACTATTTTTTTGAGATTATGTATGATTATAATCAATTTCTTTATGTATATATGTAAATTGTGAAGAAAAAAGTATATCACAAATGAGTTCATATGAAAAATATATATAAATATGTCTTAGTTTAAAATAGAAATTAAGGTTTAATTAGTTGTTAAATTGATAAATTGATTATTGAATTTGATAAAGTATATATAATCATAACTATGGTGTTTTGAATTTACTGTTTTAATTGAAAAACAAAATCACAGTGTTGATTTCCATTAAAAATGTCAAAAATGGAGTTTCTGCCAAAACAATTGAAATTGGGTGTTGTAAATTCGATGTTTATGTTATTTTATGTATAGAATCATGTTAGAAGTCTTCACAATATGTTTACATGAAGTCTCTGTATTAATTACATGTTAATTAATCTATTAGATTGGAGCTTGTAGGCCAATTTGGCTTTTGTTCATCTTTGTTGCTGAGAGCTTGGTCGTCGAAGTTACGGACTCTGCGCGTGCAAGACTGACAAGACAATGATCTGAAGTTTCTTGTCATAAAGACCACACCATGCCACAGCGCCAATCGATGGCCTTTGACTCATGTTGCATGGCCTTGACTCAAAGACCATGAGAGCCAACTCACTGGCCATGAAATACCAACCACAAAGATAAATCGTAGCGTAATGAATGTGAAGTTAGCAAAAGGTTCTGACAGTTTTAGTTTATTACACAAATTTTGAAAATAAAGGTTATGTGTTAATAATATGAATGCTAAATGATGATTTCAGTAGTATTAAACTATGAATGAGCATGTTATCAAGTGTTAACTAGTATTAACATAGTTTGATTATGTGAATGGGTGATTTGACCTACATGATGTATATATTTGTTTATATAGATATAAAATGTTGGTAATGACTAATTATGTCATGATGACATATGTATAGGGTATTGATTCAAGTTGTAAGGTTTAGCTTGTGCTAAAGGCAAGTTCTCTAACTCAAAACTTCATTGTGCGAGTTTAATTTCATTAGTACGTTATTGTTTTCAAATTCAATTACAATTGTTGTAAGTTGCTACCTCTACACTTTCGTAGAGCTAGATTGCCTATTATTGAATAAGTTATTGTATCTAGTTGCTAATAACGATACAAGTATCCCAAATCTTATAGTTTAATATTGAGCAAGTTTCTCTAATATGTAACTTATTATTTAGCATGCAAGTCGCTTTATATATTCTAGTGTTGAACAACTTTATCGTTCAAATTACTATTCACTATGCATGCTTAGTATTCAATTCTCAATAAATTTGACCTAATATTGTTCAAAGCAAATTATGATATGATTATTCAATGTTCATGCTATTAGATTATTCGTAAAGCATGATGTTAATTACAAATATGAATTCAGTTATGATTATTCCATAGCATACATTTATTTCTGTTCTAATCAACTAATCCTTAGTTGCTTACCGTTGAATTCTAAATTACCCTGTAATGTATCCAAACCAAACTTACTTTAGTGCGGACTTGTATTCTAAATACTGAGATGAACAACTCTTTTAATAGAGGTTTACTCTTAGCGTTGAAATGGTTGTGCACAATACATTGTACGAAGGGTTGATACCCCTAAGTACGTGGAGTCCTTATAGTCTTATGACTGTTAAAGTTAAAGTTGAAAGATTTCTTATAACTGTGGACATGATTCGTGGTCATTAGACCCTCAGTGAATGTTATAATTTTTAGAAAGTTAATAGAACACATTGTTCAGTTTTATTGAGCCTAGTTTTGGCAATTGATGTAAAAGTTTAAAGAATTACTTGTTGTTATTCCAAGTGGGCCTTGTTTGCTAACTCTTGCCTATAAAATTTCTTACAGCTAAAGTTGAAAAGGGTGACTTACCTAGCACCAGTAAGGGAAAAGGAAAGACGACCAAATATTGAAGACTTGTAATAGTTTTGATAGTTTTATTATCAGACTTTGGTTTAAAGATTGTAATGAAGTTTATTTAATTTCCGCATTTGAATGTTTGTAACTAAAAGTTAGATAACCTGGGATATTTTTATTTAAGTTTAATCTTATATGGGCAGGTTTTTATTATTCAATTTTATTATGATTGGGTAGTTAGAAATGAATTTTGATTAAGTGAACACCAAATCTTGAGGAAATAAAGTACCAGGATTTGGGGGTGTCACACAAAACCCATTTCCAAAATCCCATATCGAATGGCTCCTATTGAACTTCAGCAGTTAAAAACCCAACTACGGGAATTGTTAAACATCGATTTCATTCGTCCTAGTAAGTTTCTTTGGGGTTCTCCTGTTCTATTCGTAAAGAAGAAAGATGGGAGTATGCGACTTTGCATTGATTATTGGGAGTTGAATCATGTCACCATCAAAAATAGGTACTCGTTGCGTCGCATTAATGACAAGTTTGACCAGTTGTAAGGTGCCAAATTCTTTTCAAAGATCGATCTACGTTCCGAATATCATCAGTTAAAGATTAAAAATGATGACATTCCAAAGACTGCTTTCAGAACTCGGTACAGGCATTACGAATTCCTAGTCATGTCTTTTGGATTGACTAATGCTCATGCTGCCTTCATGGATATCATGAACCAAGTATTCAAGGAATATTTGGATTATTTTGTGGTTGTCTTTATTGATGACATCCTCATATACTACAAAATCTGTGAAGATCATGAGCAACACTTGAGGCTGATACTCCAAAAGCTTCGTGAAAACAAGCTATATGCCAAGTTAAAGAAATGCGAGTATGTGTAATATGTGATATCAAATCATGGAATATGTGTTGACCCGACGAGGATTGAAGTAATTCAAAGCTGGGAGCAACCTAAGTTAGTAACCAAAGTACGTAGCTTTCTGGGCTTAGCTGGTTATTATAGGAGATTCATGGAAGGATTTTTTTGAATCGCTACTCAATTAACTCAGCTTACTCGAAAAGATACAAAATTTTATTGGAGAGAGGAATGTAAGAAGAATTTTCAAGAACTCAAGAGGAGACTCATTTCAGCACCTGTTCTAACTATACCATCTGGTTCGGAGGGATTTGTCATCTACAGCGATGCTTCAGGCAGAGGGTTAGGATGTGTTCTCATGCAACATGGGAAAGTTATATCCTATGCCTCATGATAACTCAAAGAATTTGAGAGGAAATTATCCTACTCATGATCTAGAGGTTGCAACAGTCGTTTTTGTGCTAAAGATTTGGAGACATTACCTGTATGGGGAGAATGTGGAGATCTATACAGATCATAAAAGCCTCAAATATTTCTTCACCCAAAAGGATCTCAACATGCAGAAACGACATTGGCTCGAGTTGTTGAAAGATTACAATCATACCATTCAATACCATCTTGGAAAAGTGAACGTGGTAGCTGACGCATTGAGTAGAAGATCATATGTGGGTACGAGTGCGATATTATCAACGCAAAGGCCCATTTTGTATGACTTACAAAGGATGGAGATAAAGCTAAAGACTCCAGGGACCCACGTGATGATGTTAAATATACAAGTAGATCCGACTTTAATCGATAAAGTTAAAGCTGCTCAAACTACGGATCTAGAGCTGATGCGTATGAGGAAGAAAGTACAAAAAGGTGCTATTCCAGAAAGAAAGAATTGATGAAGAAGGAATACTTCGAGTCAACTCCAGACTTTGTGTTCCTAACGACTCTTATTTGAAGTATAAAATCATGATGGAGGTGCACAACACACAGTTTGCAATCCATCCTGGAAGTACCAAAATGTGTCGTGATCTTCGATATACAATTTAGTGGAGCAATATGAAGAGAGAGATCGCGGAGTTTATCTCAGGGTGTTTATCTTGTCAACGTGTCAAGGCGGAGCATCAAGTACCAAAAGTTCCATTGCAACCACTTGAATTTCCAGAATGGAAGTGGGAGCAAATTACCATGGATTTCGTTACTGGTCTTCCCAAGGGTTCTCAAGGCATGGATGTAATTTGGGTCATTGTCGATAGATTAACCAAGTTTGCTTATTTCTTACCTATACGAGAAACTTATTCACTTGAACGTCTTGCTCGTATATACATAAATGAGATTGTAAGACTACATGGTATGCCAGTATCCATAGTTTCTGATCGAGACCCAAGATTCACTTCATGGTTTTGGGTCAGTTTGTAGAAAGCTATGGGCACAGATTTATGATTAAATCTACATATCATCCTCAGATGGACGGGTAGTCGGAGAGGACTATTCAAACTCTTGAAGATCTATTAAGACTCTGTGTCCTAGACTTCAAAGGAAGCTTGGACAAGTTCTTGCCATTAGTGGAATTCTCCTACAACAACAGCTATTAAGTAAGTATAGGCATGACTCCAATCGAGGCGTTGCATGGACAAAAGTGTCATTCTCCAGTATGCTGGGACGAGGTGGGTGAAGCAACGTTGTTGGGACCGGAATTGGTACGCATGACTACGGATAAGATTCAAATGATCCGGCAACGTATACAAACCTCACAAGATCGACAAAAGAGTTATACTGATCTTCATCGAAGAGACGCGGAATTCAATATTGGAGATCATGTATTGTTACGTGTTGCTCCATGGAAAGGAGTTACGAGATTTTGAAAGATAAGAAAGCCCACTCCTCGATTCATTGGCCAATTTGAAATCCTTGATCGAGTAGGAACTGTGGCCTATAGACTCGCCTTACTACCAATTATGTCTCATGTTCATAACGTTTTTCACATATCTATGTTACGTAAATATGTGGAAGACCCGAACCACATTATTAAATTAGAACCAGATGAGATATCGGAAGATTTAACGTATGAAGAGGTACTAGTTAAAATCTTGGTTAAGAAGGAACATATTCTAGGCTCAAAGGTTATACCTCAAGTTAAAGTTTTGTGGAGAAACCACGATATTGAGGAAATGACGTGGGAGTTAGAATATGAAATAAAAACAAGGTATCCTCACCTCTTCGACATACCAGGTACGTACACCAATTTTGAGGACGAAATTTTATAAGAAGAGGAGGTTGTAAGACCCCAACTTTTATGAATAAAGATTAATTTTCTCTAAATATTATTTTGAATAATAAGGCGTGGATTTGATATAATGTTATTGTTGTGGGTAATATTTACAAATTTTTCAAAGTAAGCAAGTTGTTATAAAATATTCGTTTGGTCGGAGAATATTCGTTTTATTAGGAAATATTCGTACGACGACGCAATCATTGGTGGACCACACACCGAAATTACTGTCGAAGTTAGAAAATGACAGAAATAACTTTTTATAAAAATAACGGCAAAACTTTACCCTTAACTGTTGAAATACCCGGTGATAAAAATACAGTAATACGCGTGGTTGTATAGTAGCACACGGTATTGCACATTATCTCTAAATTATTGATGTTGACGTGAGAAGTCACTCAGTTTTATTCAATTATTGTCACAGTAATTGCTACATAGTAACTCATATTATTGATTCAATTATTGTCACAGTATCATCTGCACAATATTTTATATTATTAAATCAATAATTGAGACAAAAAATTTATTCATATTATTATTTATATTATTGACAATGTCTAGAAAATTCTGTCGAGGAAAGGGGTTTAGTCACCTAATTGCGTGCCAATAAGGAGAAGTCCTTATCGAAAAGCCCCCTCTTTCCTGGGAATGATATGGTTATTAATATTGCGAGTTATAATATTAATGATGAATAAATGTTATTAAAAATGTGTTTACTAAAGCCAAGTGAATTGAGATAAATAGGGGGTTTTTTATAAAGCATTTGTTGTAAATTTAGCTTATTACATGGACCCCCACTTACTTATTTTTCAAAATCATCGGTAGAAAGTTATCTCAGTTTTGTTTTATTACTTATATATATACATATATATATATATATATATATATATATGATGTGTGTGTGTGTGTGTATGTTAGAATGTTATTGTTTTTTTTTTTTTTTTTAAAACAACTAAAAAAATAATTAATTTTATGGAACTAAATTTTTCCATATCTGATGTTTTGGGGTGATTTGAATACCTATATTAAAAAATGGTGGTGCACCTGCATGCATCGTACCACCATGTTTTGTTATAATGCACTCAAATCACCCCCAAAACACTTTATTATGAAAAATTTCAATTCGATAAAATATTAAATATTTTTTTAGTTGTTTTAAAAAAAAAGCAAAAAAAAAGTTCCGACGGATCAAATCTCAAGTCGTCGACCGAACCTGCTCTCTCTCTCTCTCTATATATATATATATATATATATATATATATATATATATATATAAGTTTTGTTTTATTAGATTATAAATAGAATATATTATATTTTATTTAAAGTTTTTGCTTTATTATAATATTTTATTGTATAGTGCTGCATAGTAAATCAAATTTTTTTGCCAGTTGAGCGCCCGTGATTTTTGCACTGTGCATCCGTGATTATTTTTCTTAAATAGTATCCTGCCATTCTCCTATAAATAGGATGCTTAGTTTAGAATTGAAAATCACACAAGAATCAGAGAATTCTTCTTCTATAATATTGAGCGTATTTCTTTTAAGTTGAAGGAAGCTTTGAGTGTAGAAAACAGTATAAATTTTTTTCAAGAATATCCCCACTATACCATTCAAAAGTACTTTCCTTTTAAGGTAATGGATATTATTTTATTCAATATTCGTAAGAAATAATATTTTCTTCCATACTCTGTAGTATGGAAGTAATATTATTTCGTTTCATATTCTTAATTCTACACTCATGTTGATAAGTATTGCTTCTATACTCCTTGAAATTAGTAGAATATCCTTGAAATTTGCGTTTCATCTAGTATCTTTTCACGGAAATATTCTTCTGAACATTCTTGTTAAATTTTAATCTTTTCATGTCGGTGTACTATTCACGACAAAAATTGATTTCTTTTCTGTCCAAATTATTTTTGATACAGGAATATTATTCTTGAATTTTACTCCACAAAGCAGTTATTGTGACGCCCCCAAAATTAGGTATACATCACCCATTATGAGTCGCCAGATACATGGTACAAAATTCAAATATAACTTCATTTATACAACTATTGAACTGTCGTATAGAATACGACCACAATTAACTGTGAGTTTTAATACAAATGTATGTAACTCTCATGGTGCCTCGACCAAAACCTTACAATGGTACTTTACATAAAAGTATAGTCAAAAACTATTTTAGAAATTAAAATCTTTGGGAAGTGCTCAAGGAAACCTTCGTACATGGGAAACCATGCGTCTAGGTTATAATAGATATCATATGTCCACAGAATTATCCTTGGTTAACCCAATAGACCCCAAAGAAAAATGAGAAGATTACTATCATCTTCTTTCCAATGATGAGTCTTCTCTTGACATGTAACTATCTCCACTGTCTCCAAGTGAATATTATATTTCAAATAAACTCCAAGATCATATAGGTAGTGCCCGTAGATATACTCAGCAAGTGGATGCGCACAACCTTGTCTTATGATAACACGAGGTTGTATGTCATTAGACATCTTGTATGATAGTGGTAAAACACCATTCCAAAGTTGGGTTCACCTCACCCTATTTGATTCACCAAATATAACTACTAAATGATGTATAGAATATAACACACTTTTCTATACTGTTTAGGGAGAACCTCCACAGCTAGAGACCACCGTTCTATTCCCCTGTTATCCCCGCTCGACCCGGCAACACTCTTATTACCTGAAAGGAATTGTGAAGTAGAAATGGTGAGCACAACTAGCCAGTAAAGAATATCATGACTAAAGATAATTAAATTATCAATAGCTTTCATCAATAATAATAAGTCCACCTATCTTATGAATAACTCATAATCATAATTGTGGTTCTAAATTCCTCTTCGCAACCAGGACGAAGATAATTTTCATCACCTATCTTCACCTGAAACATCAAAATTCATGGTTATACCAAATCAGAATTCCTGCTCATAATCATACTAATAAATTCATCTTTGCACTACGGCCAAAGATATTCATTAACAATTCATCTTTGCACTACATGCCAAAGACATACAACCGTATTTAGAAGAGTCGGTGAGTACGATATCTACTATCTTCTACGAATTAAAAGTGTATAATAAATATTTTATCGCTGAGACTCAGCTTAATAAATAATCCACATCATCGAATCACCCTTACACTACGGCCAAGGATATTCGTTAATATCACATCCATGAATTTATATTTCATCATTGAGACTCAGCTCGATAATCAATCCATATCACTGAATTATCCACGCACTACGGCTAAGGATATTCGTTAATATCACAACCACGAATTATCCATGCACTATGGGCTAAAGATAATCGTGTTTTCATCAACGGTCATCATCATGCCATAAAACAATTCATCTTTGAACCCTTGGCCAAAGAAAATCCATAGCCATAATCATACCAAAAACTGTCCATCAATGCACTACGGGCCAATGAGGACTTTTTCCACATCATTTGTAACATTACGATCATGATTATACCGAATAATCCCTGGTCATAATCATACCAAGTCCATCTATGCACTACGGCCAAAGATGACTTTCAACACAATATAAGCATGAGGATGATGACAATGATATAAGAATCAATCAAATGAGATAAAGGATAAATATTAAACATTTATAATACAATTTATCCAAAGATTCAATAATAACCAAATGTTATCAATCACTTAATAATCTCATAATCTAATATCATTAATATTATAACAATATTTTAATCATTTCTTAAACTTATAAACAATTTATTTCAATTGTTTACACTTTATCAAATAATGCATTTAATCATTCAAAATGCCATACTCATAAGATTTCATCATCAATGATCAAATCCTCATCAAAAATCTGCATATACCGTATATAGGATTCCCAAGCCATAAAATCCTATTTTCCAATTTTATTACTTCACATAACATATTTAATTCATTTACTCATAACTAGTTCATTTTCATAAAAATACCAAATCACCCCAAAATATTTTCTTCTCCGAATTTAGCGAATATAGTCCCATCTTGAACATATATTTTTCTCGAATTTTTAAAATTCATTTACTATTTTTCATATGGCTAAAACTCGCTAATATTTAGACATTTATCATAAATAGTACTTTTGTCCAAAAATTTCAAATTTACAGTATATACTCACATATACATGTACTCCCAATAAAAATTTCACCAATTTTGGAGTTAAACACAAGGAGTTATAAGGGTTTACTTTTAAAATAGTCTTTTCCCATAAAACCATAACTCTTAATCTATACATCCAAAAATCGCCATTTTTTGACACAATCTAGAAAACTCATCAAATTATCATTTCAAATTTTTCCGAGAATTTTTGAGGGTCGAAAAAATTATGAATCGCCTCACAGTACACCCCTTTTTAATGAAAATACTATTTGTATGGATACAAATGATCATTTACCATGCATGTGGTAATCTACATAGAGATGTTATTTCAACAGAATAATAAAGAATGGAACTGTGTCATGCGTAAACGTTAGAGATGTGGATATTCCAACGGAATAATAAATAATGGAATAACGGAAGAATTTACCAAGCATGCGATAGATCATATGCATGATTATTCCAATGTAATAATAAATAATGGAACCAGTCACGCGTAACGCATTGCATGTGAGATATTCCAACAGAATAATAAATAATGGAACCAGGTCATGCATAAACGCACCGACAAGATGTTCCAATAGAATAATAAATAATGGAATAACAAAATAATTTCACCAAGTATAGGGTATCCCGCGTATATAGGTTATTCCAACAGAATAATAAAGAATGGAATAACAATAGAATTTCACCAATAAGAGAGAAGGAATACCCCTAACAAGTACAACAAATAATATCCCTTACCTTAAAAAGAAAAGTATTCCGACTGGTAGTACGGGAATATACTTGAAGAAAACTTGCACTGCGCTCAAAGCTTTCTTAAACTCTAAAGAAATACGCTCAAGATTATAGAAGAAGAACTTTCTCTATAGTTTCTCTTTCTAGAGTTTCAGTGAATTCATAAGAAATAATGAAGGAATGAGCTTCTATTTATAGAAGAATGGACTGCATAGTAACTAATTCATGAACGGTCCAGATTGATTTACTTTTAATCGGACGGTCCATATTTAAAGCAAAATCTTTTAAATAAAATATAATATATTCTATTTATAATCTAATAAAATGAAAAACTTTATAAAAGTATTATGTTTTATATAAAAAGATTTTACTATGCAAACACTATGCATAATAAAATATAATATATTCTAATTATTATCTAATAAAATGTATAACTTTATAAAAGTATTACATTTTATATAAAAAGATTTTACTATTAGCCTAATAAAATAAATAACTTTATATAAGTATTACATTTTATATAAAAAGCTTTTACTATGCAAACACTATACAGTGCACTATGCAAACACTATGCATAATAAAATATAATATATTCTAATTATTGTCTAATAAAATGATAACTTTATAAAAGTATTTTGTTTTATATAAAAAGATTTTACTATTAGCCTAATAAAACGAATAACTTTATAAAAGTATTATGTTTTATATAAAAGCTTTTCTGCTTTTATTACATTAATAATACTAATAAAACAAAACTCATCATCATTATTATAATTCACAATATTAATCGACTGTGTCGCTCCCAAGAAAGAGGGGCTTTCCAATAAGGATTTCTCCCCATCTGTAAGAATTAGGTGACCAAACCTCTCTTGACAGAACTTCTGTAGACATCGTTAATATTGCAAATAATAATATTAATAACTTTGTCATCTCAATTATTGATTATAAAATATTGACAATAATTGAATCAAATAACGTGAGATACTACGCAAAGAATTATCAGTAGTAATAATTGAACAAAACCGAGTGACTTCTCACGTAAGCATCAATAATCAATATCGTGAGCTACTATGCAACCACGCCAGACATCGTACTTTTTTACTACCGAGTAGTTCAATAGTTTTAACGGTAAAACTTCCGCCGTTATTTTCATAAATAATATTTTTATCGTTTTCTCAATCTGACAATAATTCTGTTGTGGGGTCCACCAATGATTGTACCGTCGTATGGATATTCCCCAACAAAAAGAATATTCCCCGACTAATCGAATATTTCCCGACACAACGAATATTTTATATCAACTTGCTTAGTTTGCCAAAAAATTTCACATATTACCCTTAACTTTAAACTTTTATCAATTTAATTATCTACCAAAATAGAAAAATTGAATACTTTTATTTCTTAAAATTCGGGGTCTCACAGTTATCATGTTGACAATTTGGACATTTTTAAACTCTGGATAAATTAAAAATCTTTAATATTTATCCCTGATTTCATTTGATTGATGCTTATATCATTGTCATCATTCTCATGCTTATATTGTTATGAAAGTCATCTTTGGCCCGTAGTGCATAAATGGACTGTTGATTGGTATGATTATGATGTGGTAAAAGTCTTAATTGGCTCGTAGTACATTGATGGATAGATGTTGGCATGATCATAACCATTGGTTATACTAACGAATATCCTTGGCCCGTAGTGATTGAATAATTCGTGGATGTGATACTAACGAATATCCTTGGCCCGTAGTGCATGGATAATTCGATGATGTGGATTATTTATTGATTTGTGTTACAGCGAAAAAATATTGGTGATAAACTTTTAAATCATAGAAGATATTAGATATCATGCTCTACTTGACTCTTCTAATGGATTGCTTGTTCCGCTGCAGTTAAACTTGTTGTTTATTGTATTCTATCAGTTTTACACTATCGAAGGCTAACGATAATTTATTCTACATTATCTTAGTCATAATATTCTTTATTGGGCTAGTTGAGCTCACTCTTTGCTTTCATTGTTCTCTTCAGGAAATGAGAATATAGTCGGGACTAGTCGGGGAATGGAGTGATGGTCCAAGATGGTTTTTATAGTAGTCCTCACTATTTTATAAAATAGTGTGATAATAATTGTAATGAGAACTCTATTTGAGTTTGGATATTATCTACAAGACAAAATTCATATTAAAACTCTCAGCATATGTTTTGTCGTATTTTGCACGACAGTTGTATAATAAAGTTGTATTTAAATTATGTACCATATATTTGGCGACTTAGAATGGATTGTGTATGCCTTTTTTGGGGGCGTCACAGTAGTCATATGAAGCATAAACTCTTTCCATAATGTTCAACAATCAGAAAGACAGGGAACTCTTACCATAACATTCAACAGTCACAAAGACTGCGAACTCTTTTCCCGGAGTAATATCAGGTGATCAACCTAATAATACCACATACGCGTAACATCTTTCTCACGCTGTAGTTTTATAGTCTATGTTGGTTAGGGGTGGATCCAGACACTTTGGTTAGTGAGGTCAAATTTGAAATAAACAAATTTTTAGAAAAAATAAAAATATAGTAAAATAAATTACAAAACTAAATAATCTCCAAATATTATTTATAGTAACATTTATTAAAATTTCATTACTTAAAATTGTTGTATGATAGTCTCATTTTTATTAGTTACAAAAATCCACAAGCAATTACAACAAAAAACTGCAAGTAATTACAAAAAATCTCAAAGTAATTGCTAAATTTATGAATTTATAAATAAAAAATACAACATATCGAATTTTCTCTAAAGTCGAACTAGTGAGAAGAATTAGGCCAAAAGCTAGACGCGGAAAGACAAAAAATATTGTTGTGACCAAAGTAGTATAAGATATGAACTTTGAAGAATTTAATACTACCTCCAATCTAAAATTAGATATGCATTTTGACTTTTTAAAGTCAATTCGCGAAATCCTAAAATTAAAATTGAATTGATATAAGTTTGTTCAAGTTTTGAAAACAACAAATTAAGATAATAATTAGTAGTATTTTATAATTAGTTTACAATTGTTATATGGATTCTAAGTACAAATTAGGGTTCACATACGACGTAAAGAATTGAATGACAAATAGAAAAGTCAGAAATAAATGTGCGAGACCCGAGAGAAGCCTTCACGTGTCCCAAGGCAGAAGACTTGTAGAGGCAACTCATTTTGGGAATTGAATGAGGGATTGGATTAGTGACTAGAAGGACAGGACGATCTGGGAATTATTCTGATGACTAAGGGTATTTCTGGAATTTTTACGAGGACATGTGCCTGGCATATAACCATTTTCCCAAAAACTCTATAAATAGCTCTTCCATTCTACGAAGAAGGGACTTTTGACTCTTGGACCTTTTGGAGGACGAGGAGACTTGGAGATTCTCTCTCAACCCGAAGCACACAAGAAGGCTCTCTGAATCCTTGCTACCCTAACAAAGTTCTCAGATTCTAAGAGTTTTTCCACGTGTTGTTGGAGTAATCACTCACCTATTCTTCTCTTCTCTTTAATTCATCAATCAATTTCGTACTCTTCGTGGATTTCTCTCATCCTCAACCAATACAAAACCCTAACCCCAACAAGGTACAATTTCCTTGCCCATATTTCTTTGGTGACTCTGCTGGGGAGGTGTAGAATTCGTGAAGGGTATGCCCACAACTCGAAGAGGGAGAACTACCAAAATAGTTTCACCGAAAACGAGCATTACTTCACCAGATCCAGTTCCAAGGCAAGAAAATAAAGCTTTCCAAGGCATGAATCTAGATCTCGATAAACCCATCCTTGAAGACACCTCAGAGGAAGTTCAACATCACCATACATGGCTGATCAACAACCAACGAATGTTAGACAGACAGACGCGAGAATGCAAGGCGAGGAAGCAAGTGGAGAGCAGACGAATGTTGTGTAACTGGAGATGCTCAAGGCATTGAAGGAAGCACGAGAAGGAGAATGAATGATGATGGCTATGCTGCTAGAGATGCAAATGAAGCAAGAGGAAATAGGGAATTTCCGCCAATAGTTGATGCAAATCCCCACTTTGAAAGACATGTTTCCAAGTTGTTCGTAGGAGGAACGAGCAGGAGTGGAGGACAACAACAACAACAAAAACAATAATAGAGTCAATCAGACTGTACATCCATTAACAGAGAATCAATCGATTCCAATCATCAACTTGGAACCCCAAAACAGTGATGACACGCCAAAACCCAGACTGGAAGCAAGCCAGCCTCAGATAAACATCATCACGACCACTCTCCCCATATTTTCACAAGTGCAGGTGCCAACCATCCTAAGTCACGTCCAACGAATGAGAAAACAAGCACAACCAATGCAAGCTTTGCACGATGCAAGTGTGCATCAACCAATTTCTTTACCATACACACCGCCAATGCTACAATACATCACAACACCACAAAGAGTCCATGCCACGAGCCAATATGTGATGAATGATGATATGATCGATGTGATCAATCAACTTCGCAGGCAGACATCCCGACCATCAGAAGTTAGACTTTACTCCACCTTACCCGGCTCATATTCGGAGACAACCATACCCGAAAGGGAATATAGAGCATCCCCCGCAATTTCCAAAATACAATGAGGAGAAAGAAAATGCCAGGGAACACATTTCCAGGTTCATGGATTCGATGTCTCCATGGTTAAGATATGATGAAATGAAATATCATAATTTCTTGATGAGGGAATTTAACAAGACTTTGACGAATAGTGCCTTCAGGTTGTACTACAACTTGGAGAAGGAATCAGTCTATGATTGGGATGATCTAAAATTAAAAAAATTAAAAAAAATTTCTATGTGCAGTAACATATAACCATTGTAGAGCTCATGCGATTCAAGTAGAAGCCAAAGGAGGAGCTGTCAGATTACGTGGATAGGTTCAGGGCCTAAGCACAGAAGTGTACAGAGCCAATTAAAGAAAAAAACTTGGTCAACATATGCAACAATGGTGTTTTAGACGCCTTCAAGCCCCACCTCATTACCAAGGCTTGTGATTCATTTGCGACCCTCTCATCTTTTGCACAAGACTTGGGAGGAATCATGACATTGCCCACCATCCATGTGACAGTTACATGGAAGGGCAAAAGGACATCAACTGTGACTTTGGCGGATTAAAGAAAAACATGGAGATAAGTATACCAGAATGTCAGTTCTAGAGCCTATCACATACAGTGAGAAGGCATTCAGGGGCCTGTACGAATAGTAGGTCAAGCATGGAGTGGTGAAACCACCAAGGCCCCCGTTGGTTGTGACGGAAGAGATGAAAAGAAGACCAGACTTTTGTGTATACCACCAATACACATGACATTCCACTATGGACTATTACAGTCTGCGGAGGATATACCACGAGAAGCAGGCAGCCGAAGAGATTGAACTAGGAAAAGAAATGTGCAACACTATCACCCATAGTGCAGTCTCAGAAGTTAAAATGATGGAAAACCCATATACTGGCTCTACCATCGAAAGAACTCTAAACTATAGATACAAGAATTGACAAATTAAAAATCCACCCAAGATGGTGGTCCACTAAAAATGGTGGTTGAAATCCTCAGGAGTATTCATTACCAAGAAATTGGATGACCAAAGGATGAGGCACTAGAATTGATGGATTTTAAAATAAAAAATAAAAAATCCACCCAAGATGATGGTCAAGTCCTCGTAAAATACACTTGCCAAGAATTTGGACGACCCAAGTGACGAGGCACCCGGGTGTTACACTTTATCATCAAAAGTGAACGAGGCACCTGAATATAAGTCCTCAGACCCGAAAAGTTATACTTTCAACTTTAAAAGTAATCGAGGCACCTGACTATAAGTCCTCAGAAGTTACACTTTCAACTCTAAAAGTAATTGAGGCACCTGAGTATAAGCCCTCAAACTAGAAAAAAAGAGTTACACTTTATCTCTAAAAGTGGCGAACCTTATGCTTTCTCCGACAAAAGCAGGATTTATTATTTAAAAAGTTACACTTTTTGTTAAAAAGCAATCTGATTATCAATAAATTGTCAAACTTTCACTTATACTTGAATATTTTTTCTGATTTATTAAAAAAAAGTATAGATTCAAGTGTTGGTTTGCATGAAATTGAAAAGAAAAAAAATATTTTTTTTCTTTAACAAAATTTATGTTTGTTGTTTTATGTGGCCTATTGTTGTCTTGAAGTATTAATTTGAACAACTTAAGATTCAATATTAAATATTGAGTTTTAAGGAATTATTCAAATTAAAGGCAATCAATAAGGATAAAGAAACTCTATTTTGATAAATGAAGTATATGTAAATGAGTCTCTAATACAGGAAAAGGAAAAGACTACAAAAGGCCATGATCTAAAGGCCATGACATATCAAATCGAAGATGGGGCATAGCTAAAGCCTCCAAGTCAGCAATGGTGGTCTCATGAATCTTATGCTACGTTTGGATTGAAGGAATGGAATAGAGTAGGGAATGGAATAGATGAGGGAATGGAATAAGGAAGGGAATGGAATGATTTTTTAATATTCCATGTACATGTTTGGTTGATGTTAGGAATACATCTAAGAATAAAATAAATAATTAGAAAGTGACCTAAATACCCCCAAATGTTCAAATTTAACTTAAATTCAATTTATATTAAAAATTTAACACATATTTCTCTAGATTTTTTTTATAATTATATTCTTCTTCTTTTTTTACTATACTTTTTCATATAATTTTTTTTATAATTTTTTTTCTTACTTGTAAGTTATCTTTTTTTATATATTTTTTTTTATTTCTCTAGAATTAACTTTATTTTAATTGATGATCAAAATAATATATGTTTTTAATAGATTAAATAATAATAATATTTTTAATTGTTTACCAACATATTTTTTTAACGTCAAATAATAATAATATATGTTTGGTGATAGATTATTTGAGTTTGGAATATGTTCGTTAATTTTTTAATATTTGAACGTCAAATAATAATAATATGTTTTTTTTCATATATTTTTTATTTTAATTGTGGGGTGGGGTGGGGGTAGGTTGGTAGGGGTGGGTTGTAGGGGTAGGGTGGATGGGTAGGGGTGGGGGTAGGTGGGTGGGGGGTGTAGGTAGGGTGGAGTGGGGGTAGGTTAGTAGGGGTGGGTGGAGTGGGTGGGGGTAGGGTGGGGTGGGGGTGGGGTGGGGTAAAAGGGGTGGGGTGGGGTAGGTTGGTAGGGGTGGGGTAGGTTGGTAAGGGGGTGGGGGTGGGTGGGTTGGGGTGGGGTGGGGTGGGGTGGGGGTAGGTTGGTAGGGGGTGGGGGTAGGTGGGTAAGGGGAAGGGGGTATTTCTTTTAATAAAGATAAGTATTTCTTTTTTAATAAAGATAAGTATTTCTTTTAAGGGGCATATTTGTCAATTACTTAAAAATAGTAGATGGAATAAGTTATTCCTGACCTCCCTTCCAGGAATAAAAATTATAATTTTAAGTTAACACCTATTCCACTAGGAATACATTATTTCGTTGGAATAAACAAACCAAACAACATTTTTATCATTCCAATGGAATGATTCATTCCATTCTCCCTCCTATTCCATCGATCCAAACGTAGCATTAAGATTTATCGCTCTCAGCTCCCTAGCCTCTTGGGTAGTTCACTCTAAGTCCTATCGCTAGCACTCTACATCATGAAGCTTTGACTCTAGATCCCGAGACTTGGCCTCCAATTTTCTTGTGGCTTCGTTAAGATCTGAGAGTTGTACTGAAAAGCATTCATCCTCACACTTGCGTATAGCAACCTCCGAATGAAGTGAAAAAATATAAAAATTTAACTTAAGATGATCTAGCATGGCACGAAAAGGAGACATATCAACACCCACGACAGCAAGGTCATCTACATCATCTCTAAATTGCTTCAAGTCCTCGACTCGCAAAGAACCCAATGGGAACATCATCATCCTCTTGATCAACATTGGCCTTCTCAATAACTTCTTGATTCTGAAGAAGTGCAAAATTTTAAGAGAGAATAAGAAGGATTAAATTGAATATTTTTCAAGATATCGAAGGAGAGCTCCTCCAGGGCTCATCCTCCTAGGGTTTTCCCCTAGAGGTTCCCTCTCATAGGACTTTCGTTTTCGAGACTTGCAAAAAATCAAGCTCCGCGAATTATTTAGAAACTTGAATCAAGACTTCAACACTTAAAACATTTTGTTGATCATTCCACCAAAGGTGTGACTCATGTGCAGGGGGGAAATGTTTGCTGGTAGATGGCATAGACATCCTCCAGATTAGGGGTACTAAATTTCCCTCAAGCGGTGACGAATGTGCATGTAGAGGAACACCAAAGTGAAATCAACATGGTAAGAACATCATGGTTCTGTTGGCAGGGAAATTCCCTGCATAGTTTAATGCAACAAAAAATGTCAACCCTCTCTTTAGTATATCCACATAATCACATTCCTAAGTATCTCGTCGATCCAATGCTGCCATCCCTGAAGGCGGCCAAATGAATCAAATAAGAAGCGAAGGGGATTAAAAGGGTACTCGTGTTCCTCTATGCATATGCGGGGAATGCGATCAGAATGAGAAAATTCATCCCAACATTTGCAAGCCGTTGCATATAGAAACAAGGCTTCTTTCTCTGGCAAAAAAAAACATGGATGATCATAAGCCTGAACTTGCTCCCTAAAAAACATCGGAAGGACCAAAAGAGGGGAGCCCTTCCCCAATCACTGAGGAACGGGGCCTTCTTAGCGATTTCCGGGTCTACAGAATGTTCAATGGAGAGGGTCTACAAGCAAGAAGAATTCAGCATAAGGGCTCTAAAGAGCAAGGAAAGAATTTGAACTTGAGTGCTTATCATAACAAAGAAGGAAGTCTGAGATTTAAGCTTAAAAACACCTTAAAGAAGGAGCAAAAAAGAGCACGAACATTAGAAGTCATTCAAATAAAAAAGGGTAGAGGAATAATGAAAAAATGTGAAGGAGGAGGCCACTAGGTTTGGTCCCCCTAGGGTTTAGCCACCTAGGGAGCTCTTCCCATCATATATTTAACTTCTCATTGCTCGTTGAATCAACCGCTTGGGATGAATGCTACTTCGCCGTAAAAAACAAAAGTCGTGGTCTTTCTTTGAGAATATTTAGAGAAAAAAAGTCAAGATCCTGTTAAAGTGAAGTGACTTTTTCTTTAAGAATATTTGAGCCAAGATTCTTGTTAAGGTGAAATGGCCCGGAACAGATGCTTCCTCGTTGCGGTGTTGCCTTTTCTTTGAGAATATCCGAGCCACAATCCTTGTTAAGGTGAAGTGTCTCGAAATAAATGTTTCCCCGTTGCAGTGTTGCCTTTTCTTCGTGAATATCATAGCCAAGATCTTTGTTAAGGTGAAATTTCTCAGAATAGATGCTTCCTTGTTGCGGTGTTGCTTTTTTTGAGAATATCCGAGCCAAGATCCTTGTTAAGGTGAAATAACCCGGAATAGATGTTTCTTCCTTGCGGTGTTGCTTTTTCTTTGAGAATATCCGAACCAATATCCTTGTTAAGGAGAAATGTCCCGGAATAGATGCTTCCTCCTTGCGGTGTTGCTTTTTTTTTGAGAATATCCGAGCCAAGATCCTTGTTAAGGTGAAATGGCCCGGCACAGATGATTCCTTGTTGCAGTGGAGAAAAGTGTATCATTTTCTATATCCGAGCCAAGATCCTGTTAAGGTGAAATGACCTGAAAAAGAAATACTATAATTACCTGAAAAGAAAAGAAATAGATCAAGCAATCACAAAGAATTGACAAGAGAAAGCAATAATTGGGTGCAAAGGACTGTTAATGGGTTCGAGCATGAATAAATCTCTATTTCTCTTCCCAAATTATGATTCCATGGGTTACAAAGGGGAGTATCAATTTGGGGGTCGGACATCACCAACGAATGGTCATGTGCCTTGGTTATGGTGTGTTCCCTTAGTCCTGACCATCTCTAACTTAAAAGATGACTCCCACAACAAAAAAAACCGCACACACGAATTAGAAGCATGCACGAATTATATAGTAGTATTACTTTATTATGTGGCTACAATAATTGTACATCATGGTTTTCTCCCCATAGATTTGAACAATCCAGTATATACGTGTATATATATGGTGCAACAAAAGCCTCTAAATAGTCCTCAGTTTATTAGGTACCAAAAATCATCATGACGGTAATTATAATAACTATAAACGTGAAGGAGAAAATGTCAATTACATTCAAAAGCATATATATATATATATATATATATATATATATATAATTACATTTATGTGTGCATATACAGGGGAAGTTATGATTGCACTCCTAATACAAATAAAAAGTAACGTGGGAGTGGGTCTTAACCTCTGACGTTTAGAAGAGAACAAAACTAGTCAATCTGTCTGGCACATGAATGTCGGTGGTTTATTGTTGCGCTCCGTCGCTCCATAAAAAGATTAATACTCCACTGGAAATTAGAGATTAGGGCACCCCCTATTAAAATGTCTCTAATAAACTGAAGATGAGGAATAGTTATATATTATCAAAGCTTTAATATATGGGTCAAATACGAAACATAGTTAATTTCTTTTGTTATTTTATTACCGTTGATCACTTGTCAGTGTAATATATATAGAGAGAGAGAGTCTCGATCCTGTCCGGACTTCCGGACAGAATTAAAATGCGGACCCCAAATTTTATTTTATTTTTTTGCTTTTTTTTTAATACAACTAAAAAAAAATATTTAATATTTTATGAAATTGAATTTTTTTTTTCATAATATAGTGTTTTGGGTGTGATTTGGGTACGTATAACTAAACATGTATGTACAGTCTGTGCAGATTGTACCACCATTTTTTGGTATAGGTATTCAAAACACGCCCAAAACATTGTATTATGGGAAAATTTCAGTTCCATAAAATATTAAATATTTTTTTTTAGTTATTTTAAAAAAAAGCAAAAAAAAAAATAAAAATTGGGGTCCGTTTTTTATCAGTCCGGAGTCCTGGACTGATCCGTCATATATATATATATATATATATATATATATATATATATATATATATATATTATTATTAAGAATAAAGATTGTGCAAGGTTTGGAAAGATTTGATAAAAGATGTCCAAGATATCTCTAGGAGAGCTCCCCTAAGAGTTGCCTTTCTTAAGATTTTTTGTTTTCGAGACTTGCAAGATCAAACTCTGCGGATTGTTCAGAAAATTAAAATAAGACTCGTAGTACTTTGCACGATCACCACTCCAAAGGTGTGACTTACGTCCAGGGGGAAAATGTGAGCCCAAGTACAAATTAGGGTTCACAAACAACCTAAAGAATTGAATGACAAACAGAAAATTCGGAAATAAATGTGCGAGACCTGAGATAAGCTTTCACGTGTCCCGAGGCAGAAGACTTGTGGAGGCGACTCATTTTGGGAATTGATTGAGGGATTGGATTGGTGGCTAGAAAGACAAGACGATCTGGTAATTACTCTGATGACTTAAGGGTATTTCTAGAATTTCCCCGATGACATGTGATTGGCACGTGACCATTTTCCAGGAAACTCTATAAATAGCTCTTCCATTTTATGAAGAAGGGACTTTTGACTCTTGGACCTTTTGGAGGACTAGGAGACTTGAAGATTCTCTCCCAACCCGAAGCACTCAAGAAGGCTCTCTGAATCCTTGTTACCCTAACAAGGTTCTCGGATTATAAGAGTTCTGCCACGTGTCGTTGGAGTAATCGCTCACCTGTTCTTCTCTCCTCTTTAATTCATTAATCAATTCCATACTCTTCGTGGATTTCTCTCATCCTCAGTCAATACAAAACCTAACCCTAGCAAAGTATGATTTCCTTGCCCACATTATATATGTTGTATTAAAACTAAATAACTTCATATCAATTTTGAATTTTAGTATTTCGCGAATTGACTTTAAAAAGTCAAAACGTATATCTAATTTTGGAACGGAGATAGTATTTTTCAATTTAAATTTAAATTTTTTATTAAACATCCTAAATTTTCTTTTTTTACCCCTTAAAATTCAATGGGGTCAATTGACCCCACTGCCCCTAACCTAGGTCCGCCACTGATGTCGGTTATCCGACCATAGTATAATATATATCCCATATTTCTAGGGTTGTTCTCAGTCATAACATAAGAATCTGCACCAATGCAATTTAGATTGGATAAAATATCTCCAAAGAATCATAAACAATTCAATAATTGATAGAAACCTAATAATTAAGTTTAGCTGAACAATTGGTATAAACTTCTTTTATATACGGTCCAAGAAACATTGCGAAAAAATTTATAGTTTAAAGAACGAATCTCAAATGCACAAAAATGTGAGAACTTGCTTGTTTTGGGCTCACTTTCCTCGTTTAGGTTATTTCCCATCTCCAAATAGTAACTTACACCATCCATAAAAAATTGTTTAATTAATTAATATTTATCGTCGGTAACTATTTGTATTTCTAATTCAATATTTCCGGATACCGTAAATTTATCATCGAATACATTCTTACATTATTAAAAATCTTATTTACATTGTTTATTTATCACTCATGTATCCTTATACGTTCCTTTTCTACAGATTTTAGACGGTTAAATACAATACTTATTTCCCGGATTTTCATTAATTAATTTTTCATAAATTTTAAACATTTATTTATCCATTAAACCACGTTAACTATTTTATTTTTTTCCTCTTTCTAGCCCCTCCTAGGTAATTATATTTTAGATAGTTTTAATTTTTTTAGATTTTTTTCAGCATTATTATTATTTATTTTAAACCCATTTCTATCAAAATTGACAAAATTCATTAAAATTCGAAATTATATTAAAAAATTATAAATTTTGGATAGTATCTTTATTGCATCAAAATACATGTTTACCCAAAATTTCAACTTAAACTGAGTTGTACAGCTCAAGTTATAACTGTAAAAATTTTAAAAACTTTGTTTTTACTTTGGTCATAAATCCTTCATTACAAGTCTTTTTATGTTCATTCTTGGGCAAAAATATACCTTATACTTTCAGATTACATACCCCCAAAGGCCCTAATTTTATTTTCGCTTTTAACTGTCTAGAACTTCCTTTTTAAACGTTTAGTCAAGAAGTTACCCAGTATGTCTTGTTTTACTAAACAATTCACCAAAAATAAGTTACACGAAATTTGTACTCAAAGCTGTGCAAGATTTTAGTTAAGTTATTAGATCTATCCACCACAATAAACTTTTACCTAAAAATTCAAAATACACTAAAAGTTCCAATCGTTATAAAATCAGGCTCTGTTTTAGGGTTTTTACCCTTGTTGATAATTTCAACAACTTCGTCTTTATTTTCTTGTTTCTTGTAAGATCTTTGATTTCTTCTGTCATAGTTCTGTTTTAGGGTTTTTAGAAATTCAGACACGCATATTTACTCCATAAAATATTTTTTAAGACTAGTTTATGGTTTTCGTTAACTAGTTCATGTTTTTTCTTTGTTTTTTTTGTATTTTCAACTTTTCCTTTTTGATCCATGGTATTACAACATATATATCCTCAAAAAAACTTAAGTATACGTAGAGCCTAATTATTTCCATAAAAGAAAGATTTTTAAGTTTTTAAATGAGTTAGAGTTTATACATAATCAGTGTGTAGTTGTTTCTCTGGACTTTGATGTCTTTGTTTTTTCCTCCTTCGTTGATTGATCTCTCTCTCTCTCTCTCTCTCTCTCTCTCTCCTTCTTGACTTTTTGTTTTGTACGTCAAGTGAAGAAAAATTGAAGATAGCTTGGCTATTTATAGGTGTTAACGCCAAGATCTTTTGCCGCGTTCCAATCACGTAAGACGCCTCGATTCTGCGATGATGAAACACAATCAACACTAAAAGCTTGTGATTACTGGCCCATTTGGAGGATAAACTTCAGCGTGAGAGTCGATGACAGTAGTTCTGAGGTTAACAATGGAGGATAAAATGTCTAGTGCTAGAGAGATAAGAATTGTGTGTTGTGTGTATGCATACCTTCTCTTGGAGATCTCCTTGTTAGGTTATACTCTCTTGCCTGGTTTACCATGTCACCAACTCTTATCTGACACAGCCCCCTACCTCTCCCTGATCTCAGCCGGATGCATGCAGATTGTCACCTTTTTCTCCTACTGTACATGTCGCCAGCCGGATAAAATCCCATCCACATTAATAATCTGCAGACTTTTGGTCAACAGCCTTCCTTTTTCATCATTACAAGTCAAAGACTTAGATATTAAAAGATCTAATGGATCAACCCATTGACCTGGCCCAATATTAAGGAGATATAATGTAAGGATTAGGCCCAATAACTTTAAGACCCAATAGTGGAGACCCAATGGACTAATTAAATAAATAAGCCCAATCTATAAGGCCCAATAGGAGAAATATCATGACCCAACATTGCCCCCTAGTTTTCTGTCAAATAGGATATTTAATGGAAAACTATAAGTAGTCCATGACTTTATTGGGTTTGATAGGATTGAAATAAGTCCAAGATGAGATTTACCAAAGCCCAATCGATGGAAGACAAAAATAAAGAGGAAACTAAAAGGATGGGTTAAAACCGGAAATCCAACTGGAGGGCCCAATCTACTAGATGTTTAAAACTCAATCCGGACGCAACCTTTCAAATTCGTGATCATGATTATCAATTAAATGTGCCGCCCTCGAATCTTGTGTAAATCACGATATAAAGGTAAACTTACCAAATTTGTGAGCTTTACTGCCGATTTGAATTTCGGACCTTTGAGCCTTCTTTTTACCTCTCGAGCTTTCTTTCTCCTCTCTGCAAATCGTTAACAATGGCTTCTCAAAATTCTGAGCAAGGTCGTCCCCTGCTAGTAACATCGATCAACGTCATTCCTCCAAGCCTAAACCCCAATAAAGACGCTTCAAGCTCTGATCCGACCGCTGCAACTACTAAGAAGAAATCGACAACGAAACCCCTTCCCAATCCTTCTACATTCTATAGGAGTAAAGAACAGTATTTCCACGCCAACACTCCCTCGAAAGTCACAGAGATTGATTTGAAGAGCCTTCGAATTCGTTGCCATATTCCAGATACCCATTTGGTGAGAGCTCCTAGGGCTAAAGAACGAATGTATCAACGTCCCGAAGGATGGACAGCCGTTCCGATGACCATTTTGGAAAAGGGGGTTCGGTTCCCTCTTCATGCTTTCATAGTGACTATCTTAGGGTTTCTGGGTGTCGGGTTTGCCCAATTGGTACCGAATTCTTACATCCATATCCTAGCGTTCATCGCTTTCTGCCATGAGCTAGGTGTCGAACCTACCCTCGACTTCTTCTTTACCGTGTACAAGATTATCCACTCCAGGGAGAAAGGGTTTAAGGCCATAAGCAAGCATTCCTCGAAGACAGGAGAGAAATTCGAGAGGCATTCATTGGTGAACACTCCTTCGAGCAACAGGGGGTGGCATGAGAGGTGGTTTTTTGTCAAGCGACCTGAAATCACCTCTTTACCGAACTAGGCCACTGACGAGAAGACTTCTATTGATCTCAAAGACATTTCTGAAGAACGTGAGGTCGAATTGATAGAGTTTTTTGACAATTTCCCAAAGGATGAGTGGAACTATAGGCTTCTTTCCAAACAAGCGTGGTTGTACGATCACAAATGTAAGTACGAATTTATTTTTTGAATATTTTACGAATTGTTGTGATATGGATCTTGACGTAGAACTGTTAATCTTCTGCAGTAACTTTGATTAAACCGTTGTCTTCGAAGGTGAAAGACTTAGAGGATTTTCTAGCTGGAAAGCCGATAGAAACCACTGCCGAATCCTCACAGCAAGAAGTTCCCTCCGAAGATAATGCAGCCAAAAAATCTGCAGAGGTCGATGCTGATCCTCCACAACTGGAAGCCTCCTCCAACTTCAAACTACTCTTTCGAGACACAAATCAAAAAAACACACCTTTGTTGAACCTCAAACCCATGCACCCGTAGATGATGAACCCATTCTTTCGGAAGATGTCCTCCAGCCTCGTCGAAAGAGAAGAGCTATTCGCAGACGTCGATTAATTTCCATCCCTTCAGACTCCGAGGCCCTTTCTGAATCTAAACCAACTGTCAACCCAATATCACCAACTGTCGAACCAACACCACCAACTGTCGAACCAACACAAGTTCGAAGAAGTTTATTAGATCTACCCATAGATGCACGGAATCAACTTCTTCGGATGAAGAAGTTAGAACCAAAATCATTCCTTTGACCCCCGAAGAGCTTAGAGTACCTTCTTCGAGTGTTCATCCCGCAACAGCCCCAGTGCAGACTCGAACTGTCAATGAAGAAGAAGAACAACTCAACTCATCATAGCGTCATCATCTCAAAGAGAAAACAACCGTCTGACAGCTACCCAAGCTTAACACCTGTCTGCGACCCTACTCCAATTCGATCTCCTTCCCCTGAAAATATATACACAGATCCTTCTCCTACTCGTGACCAACCTATGTCTTCCCCCAGGCCTTCATCACAAAAATTCCATGATGAGGCTACTGGAGCACCGACCATGTGGCCTCGGTTCAACGTAAATTTTCATTTCCGGCTTTTTGATGCCTTCGTTCAGGAGACCGACGATCACCGATTCGACAGCCATACGAACAGGAATTTTCTTGATGAAGGCATGAGTTATTTGGCAAAGGTAAGTGAAAGTTTCCTTGGTTAAACATCTCTTTTCTTGTTTTAAGTAACTAAAATTGACTGGATACTGTCGAATATGTGTAAGCAAATGCAGTCTTCGGGCGTTTATGTCCCAGACACATAAATGACGAGTCTGATGAGGAGACCATGAGAAGGGAGAACAACATGTTGAAGGCTTCATTGGCTCGGGAGAGAGATGAACACGAAGCCATTCTTCATGCCAATGAAGGCCTTCAGAGGGAATTGGCCCAAACCAAGGAGGATCTGAGGGAAACCTATGATGTGCTGAGCTCGGCCAGAGAGGAACTGAGGACGACGAAAGCCAGTGAACAGAAATTGGCTAACATGAATGTCAATTTTGTCGTAGAGACCGAAGCTTTGAAGATTACCAACGAGGGGCTTGCTGCAGCCAATCATAGCTTATCAGTACAAGTCGACAGTCTACAGGTGAAAATTCGCGAAGAAAAAGAAAGACATTCCTCTAAACGTCGAAAACTTCATCACAAACTGAAAGCTTTGAGGGGATGAAGTCCTCCCTTAACTGAAGAGCTACGTAAGAAAATTCAGACTGAATACCGGGCGTCCGAGGAGTTAAATACAGAAATACTTCGGGTGTATTCAGGTGGATACGAATTTTGTCGAAGTCGAGGCAAGGAAAAACTGGTTGCGACCAAATTGGATCCGGCCCTGCTCGACTCCGAGGATGAAGGTGAAGCCTAAGTCTGACGTTGCTTCATTTTAGTTTTTAGGACCTCTGTCTCTTGTTTAAAAATTTTATTTGTAAAGAAATTTAAGTGAACTTGTTTAAGAGTTAATGAAATTTCAATTTTCTTTACCATGACTTCTGTTTACTTCGTTTCTTGTCAATGATTCAGCATTAAATAGACTTGCATAAACTTAACTTAGGCTGTGAATCAGATAAGGTATATAACAGTTTGAGAAATGAAATGAACTGAACTCAACGAGCTGAACTGAATGAACCGAACTCAAAACTTTGAACAAAATAAAGTAATGTATACTTATCGTTTTCGAAGTGTGAGGCTGGTTGTGTATAAGGTGAATTCGGCTGATCCTCTTTGCATCATCAAGATCTCGTTTACCACTCGGGGTAGAACAAGTATATAAGGACATTTTTTTACCACTCGGAGTAGAACAATTTTATAAGGGCCATGGAATTTGTCTACCACACAGGGTAACAAATTTATTAGGACACTCCTGACAATAAGGCTGCCATCGAATGGTCAGCAAGTCCGACCATACCTCCTTACTTCAGTGTCTTTTGTTTACCACTCGCGGTAAATCAAAATTAAAAGGATCATGGAATTTGTCTACCACGCAGTGTATAAAAAACCATAAGGACACTCATGCCGAAGAGGCTACCATCGAATGGTCAGCGAGTCCACCTCGTCCTCCTTACTTCGATGCCTATTGATTTACCGCCCTCGGTAAAAGCAATATAAAAAGGACCATAGGATTTGTCTACCACACGGGGTAACAAATAAATAGGCTACCATCGAATGGCCAGCGAGTCCGACCATACCTCCTTATACCATTGTGAACTTAGTACAAAATAGGAAGAAGATCAGTTGTGAAAAGGTGAATTTTTATTGATGCTGAACAATCATATACAGACTTCCAGTAAACTGACTCGATATCTACGAGAAATATTTTCGAAGTCTTCCAGCATGCTAAGTGTTCTTGATCTCGAACCCATCTAATGCCTTTAATCGATAAGTCCCTGGCTTTGGTACGTCGACCACCTCATACGGCCCTTCCCAGTTTGGCATCAACTTTCCCGTGTTCTGAGGCGTAGATGCTTCGGCTTCTCTGAGGATGAAGTCCCCTACTTCAAATCTGCGAAGCTTGACTCCCTTGTTGTAATGCTTAGCTACTCTCCTCTGGTAGGCTGCTAACTTGATCAAAGCTACTTCTCTAACTTCTTCTAACAGATCCAAATTGGCCTTCAGTCCTTCTTCATTATAAATTTCTTTGAACAGACTAACCCAAAGACTTGGGGATCCAATTTTGACTGGGACTAAGGCATCAATACAATAGGCCAATCTGAAAGGTGAATCCCCTGTGGTAGTCCTCGGTGTAGTCCGGTAAGCCCATAGTACACTGAGCAGCTCCTCTGGCCATCTTCCTTTAGCTTCATCCAGTCTACGCTTGATCCCGTTCAGCAGTGTTCTGTTTGTCACCTCAACTTGCCCGTTTGACTGTGGATGAGCCACCGAAGTCTTCTTGTGCTGAACCCCTAGCTCCTTTAAAAATCCTTCAAATTTAGATCCCATGAACTGGCGTCCGTTGTCCGATATCACCACTTTAGGAATTCCGAAGCGAAATACTACGGACTCTTTCATGAATTTCAAGCACTCTTGCTCCGTTATCAACAATCAAGTGGCTTCGCCTCTACCCACTTGGTCATGTAATCAATAGCAACTATGACAAAACTGACTTGACCTTTTGCTTTCGGCAACGGACCCAATATATCAACCCCCTAAACAGCAAAGGGTATAGGAGATAAAATCGAGTATAGCTCTTCTGGTGGCTGATGTGGGATCGGACTATTGAGCTGGCATTTTTCACACTTCTTGACATACTCTGTAGCTTCCTTGAAAATTGTAGGCCAATAGTATCCCTGTCGAAGTACTTTATAAGCCAAAGACTTGGCAGCCATATGATCACCGCAAATGCCTTCGTGGACTTCCCGAAGAGCATACTCAGCTTCAGACGGAACCAGACACTTCAATAATGGTGACGAAAATGCCTTTCGATAAAGATCCCCATCAATAAGAATGAAGTTGGCACTCTTGTACTTGATCTTCTTTGCCAACATCTGATCCGAAGGAAGGACTCCATCTGCCAGATATTCAATATAGGGAGTCATCCAACAATTAGACCTTTCAATGCACATCACCGCTTCGTGCTGGATACTCGGTTGTTGCAAAACCTCCAAATAGACTGACCCATTGAAAATAACTGCATCCGTAGTGGCCAATTTTGACAACGCATCGGCAATGGAATTGTCGTTACGTTCTATGCCCTAAAATTCATAAGAGACGAAATACTGAAGCCAATCCTTCAACTCTGCCAGATACTTGATCATCCTCGTTCCACGAGCTTTATAATCTCCTAATAATTGCTTGACGACCAGTTGAGAGTCACTGTAGATGATCAGCTTTTGTACTTCTAGACTTTTTGCCAATCGGACTCCTGTCACCACTGTTTCATACTCGGCCTCGTTGTTTGTTGCTTTAAACCCAAATCTGATTGCTTGCTACACTTTGAATCCCTCCGGACTTGTCAAGATAATCCCTGCCCCACTAACATCCGCAGTATAAGACCCATCTGCATACAGCATCCAAGAATTCCTCGACCATCTTCAAGGATCAACCCACTCGATCGGACGTCTCGACTTCGCAAATTTCAAAGAAATGCCTTTTGAACGAACATTCCACCACGAAATCGGCCAAGGCTTGACCTTTGATAGCAGTTCGGGGATGATATTCAATAAAAAGTTATGGTAATTCCATAGTCCACACTGCTAATCTCCCGAGACTTCTGGTTTCCTCATCACCTTCTTCAATGGTTGATCCGTGTAGATGACCAGGAGCCGACCTTGAAAATATTGTCGAAGCTTTCGACTAACAATTATTAAAGCAAAGGCAAATTTTTCTATATTGGGGTACTTGGTTTCAGCATCTCTTAGGACATGGCTGACATAATAGACCGGATGCTGCTTCCCACTGACCTCCCGAACCAGTACTGCTCCAACTGCCAATGAACTAGCTGCCAGATATAAATACAAAGTCTCAACTGGGGAAGGTTTCATCAATAAAAGAGCCGAAGATAGATATGTCTTTATGCTTTGGAAGGCGTCTTCACACTCCGAAGTCCACTGGAATGTCTTTGCATTCTTTGGTCCCTTCAGTGTGTCGAAGAATGGTAAGCATCTCTTTGCGGATTTGGACATGAACCTCCTCAAAGCTGCAATTCGACCAGTCAGACGTTGAACGTCTTTGAACGACTGAGGAGTCTTCATGTCTAAAATGGCCTGGATCTTTTTCGGATTGGCCTCAATGCATCTTTGACTGACCAGGTAGCCCAGAAACTTCCCTGCACCGAGCCCGAAGGTACACTTTATAGGATTGAGCCTCAATTTGTGATGGCGAACTGTTTGAAAGCATTCCTCCAGATCATCCAAATGCTTCTGAACCATCGTGCTCTTTACGATCATGTCATCTACGTACACCTCCATGTTCTTTCCCAGCTGCTTCTGGAAGACAAAGTTCATCATCCTCTGATAGGTGGCTCCAGCATTTATCAGGCCAAAGGTCATCTTCTTATAAGCGTACACCGATCGGTGTGTGATGAATGTTGTCTTTGGGATGTCCTCCTTGCACATAGAAATTTGATGATAACCTGAAAAAGCATCCATAAAGCTTAGTAGTGCATACCCCGAAGTCGCATCAATAAGTTGGTCAATATGGGGTAAAGGATAGAAGTCCTTTGGGCATGCTTTGTTTAGATCTGTGTAGTCAATGCAGACTCTCCATTTCCCATTCTGCTTCTGTACCAGCACTACATTCGCCATCCACTCCGGATAGTCGATCTCGAAGATGAAGTCAGCAGCTATCAGCTTCGCGATCTCCTCATCAATGATTCTTTGACGTTCGGGTGCAAAGATTCGCCTTTTCTTCTGAACTGGCTTCTTTGACGGATCCACATCTAGCCAATGCTCGGCAATCTTTTGACTAATCCCAGGCATGTCCTGTGGCTCCCATGTAAAGATGTCTGCATAGCAGCGAAGAAGTTCCATAAGATTTGTCCGGAGAGGTTCCGACAAACCTGAACCAATCTTCACTGTCTTGTCTTTCTTTCCTAGGACCAGCTCGATCTCCTCTGTCTCCCCTGTAGGAATAACCAATGGCTCCGAACTGCTTTTAGTAAAGGGCTCGATCTCAATTTCCATGGTTTGCTTCTGCTTGCTGACCCCTACTCCCGAGGAAATGACAGCATTCTGATAACAGCATCAGGCCAGATCAAAATCCCCTGCTACCTCTCCCACTCCATGTGCCGTAGGGAATTTGATTTTGAAATGAGGGATGGAAGTCACTGCTTGGAGAGCAGTCAAGGTAGGTCTTCCTAGTATGGCGTTGTAGGCAGAATCTACATGCACAACATAAAATTTACATGTTATTTCTACCTATTGTGGAGCAGTACCGAAGATGACCGGTAGCTCAATAGTCCCTGCCACTCTGTCCGGATCGTTGCTGAAGCCATATAAGGGAGCCTCTTGCCCAACCTCCATTTTTCGCCCATCAAGATGGATCCTCTGATAGGCATGGGAATACAGAATATCCACCGAAGACCTGTTATCTATCATCATACGTTTCACATCTACTGAACCCACTTGTGCAGTGATCACCAGTGCTCCTTCATGGGGTTCAATGGGTTCTAAAGGGTAATCTGCATCGGTAAAGGATATAATAGTCACGGGAAATGGTCTGTCGGTCTTTGTGGGAGCATCCGCCACGGACATGACCGAGTCCAGATATCCCCTCCTCTTATTTCCTACCAATTTCCCTAACGTCCCACCGGTTATTACATCAATGACATGCCTTGGTGGCTGATTCGGGGCGGGCTATACGGGAGGAGTTGTTTGAACAGTCTAAATTGTACGATCGGTATTCTGTTGCTCTGGTAGGTCTCTCTCGGCCACATACTGAATCAACAAACCACTTTAAACTTTCCTCTCCACAAAATCTTTCAAATTGCAGCACTCATTAGTATCGTGACCCGTAGCTTGATGATAGCCACAATACTTCCGAGTGTTGCCTTGCCCTGGCTTGAAGTTATCACGAGGCGGTTCAAAGAATGGCTGGTTCCTGATCTGGTCCAAAATCACCGACCTATCCGTATTCAGTTTGGTGTAAACCTTATTCACCTTCGGGGCTGAAGCAGGTGGACGACTACTTCCCTGTCGCCATGAATTGTTGTACTTTTTCGAATTACCCTCTGGCCGATCATTAAACCCCCCGCCTTCCTTTGATTGCCTTTAGACTTAGGCGTATCTGCCTCTTTCATTTGGTCCGAAGAAGGGCGTTTCAGGCTATTCATAGCCTCCTCAACGACAATATAACCTTCTGCCTTGTCAAAAGCTTCTGCTAAGCTCTTCGGGTGGTGGAACATCAACTTCTTCACCAGCTTTTCTGACTTCACTAGATCTAGACCATTCTGAAACAACTCTACAGCTTGGAGATCGTTGAGGTCGGACACCTGACCAACTGCTTCCCTGAACCTCTTCACATAGTGGCCTAAAGACTCGTTGGTGAACTGTCTGACCTGTGCTAAAGAACCTGTAGGCTTCCCCCTTCTTCGGTTGCTCCCAAAGCGGGCATGGAACTTGTCACAAAGCTCGGTTCAAGAGGAAATTGAATATTATGGTAAAGTCCCCATCCACTGTCTCGCATCCTTTCTCAACGTGATGACAAACGTGTGACACTTGGAAGCATCGGTAAAATCATAATCATCCATCAGCCAGTCGAACGCCTGGCTATGGTCATAAGGGTCTCTAGACCCATCGTAACTCTCCATCCGAGGCAACTTCTTGGTGATATCTGCCTTCTCCTTAAGAATATCCGAGGAAAAAGGTGACGCCTTCTTTCCCGGAGTGTCCTTCACCTGTTGCACCTCAGCTAACTGCTTTCTAAGCTCCTTGAATTCTTTCACCAAAAAATCCACACCTACTGGCCGCGAGGAGAATTCTCTCTCCTGGACAAACTTCTGCTCCTAAACAGACTGACCTCTTCAATCGGACCCTACTGCCTTTGTTAGACTTCTGGATCTACTCTGGCGTACAACTCTATCCTCATGACGAGAATACTCACGTTGGTGCTCTCTCCTTCTGGTTTCTGGCACGATCTCCCTCGACCTACTCATTTGTCTGTCATCGTCTCGATGCTGAGAACCAACGACCATCAGTGCCTTCTTCGAGGCCACGGGAGTTCTGCTCCTCGGCCTCCTTCTGTCACGGGAACGATCCCTAGACACATGTACAGAATGCTCCGGCTCTTTCCCCTCTCGCCGTTGCATCTCCTTATGCCTACTTCGTCTTTCGGTCTGAACATAAGTGGACGCCTCGTCTTTCAGATCGGCCATCCGAAGCATCTGCACAGCTATATCTTCCCTTTGCTTTAGTAGAACTTCCAAAGCTTTATCCGCCTCTTCTGCCATCTTTTCCAACTTGGCAGCTTTGTCATCTCGACCACTTCGGCGATGGGTTTTAGGCGGAGAACCATCTACTTGCCTGCGATCTTGGTCTCGGCCTTTATCATAAGCAAATTCCAACCTTCGTCTAACACCACCATGAGCTCTCGGACAAGAACCCTTGGAAGTAGTGCTCTCACTCTCATGAGCATTCTTCGAAGGACCCAGACAATCCTTCACTGAAATACGAGGCAACGATGAGCTCACAGCCACCACTTGCCCCTCTGGCGTATTATCTCTACTCCTCACCATCTTCCGAAGTATGTTAAATGAATGTGATTGAAAACTCAATGAAACTAGAACTCAGCCCTCCTTCTAGCGCCAATGTTAACGCCAAGATCTTTTGTCGCGTCCCAATCACGTAAGATGCCCTGATCCTGCACAGTAAACACAGTCAACACCAAAAGCTTGACGGCTGGACCGTCGGGGGATAGCTCAGGCGTGAGAGTCAGTACAGGCCGTTACAAGGGTTAACAATGGAGGATAAAATGTCTAGTGCTAGAGAGATAAGAATTGTGTGTTGTGTGTATGCGTACCTTCTCTTATAGATCTCCTTGTTAGGTTATACTTTTTTGCCTGGTTTACCGTGCCACCAACTCTTATCTGACATAGTCCCCTACCTCTCCCTGATCTCAGCCAGATGTATGCAGGTTGTCACCTTTTTCTCCTACTGTACATGTCGCCGGTTGGATAAAATCCCATCCACATTAATGATCTGTAGACTTTTGGTCAACAGCCTTCCTTCTTCATCATTACAAGTCAAAGACTTAGATATTAAAAGATCTAATGGATCAACCCATTGACCCGACCCAATATTAAGGAGATATAATGTAAGGATTAGGCCCAATAACTTTAAGACCCAATAGTGGAGACCCAATGGACTAATTAAATAAATAAGCCCAATCCATAAGGCCCAATAGGAGAAATATCATGACCCAACAATAGGCAAAACTTTTGCTAGTTCTCCCAATCATTTTTGACCGGTTGAGAGTTTGGAGGATGTTTTTTGTTACAAAATTAAACATTAGAGTACATGTATGCATGTGTAGAATTTTATGATGCAAACCTCAACATGTTTGTAAAATTTAAGGGGTGCAAAGTGTATTTTAATCTTAGTTTTATGTATTAGTCATGTATTAGTTTTATTATAGATTTAGGAGGAGTACATCGAATTAGAATACTTGTACACTTACTTGTTGAAGGATCTTAATTAAAGGGATTTTGTCTTATTTTTATTTTATGTTGAATCTTTTTCTTTAATTTTAATTCTTATTATTTAATTTTATGCAATTAATAATAGTTATTGTATTTATTTTAATGTTTAGCTAGATTTTTAGATCTAGTATGATGATGATTCTAAGTAATATCTCATGATTAATATTCTCTATTTTTTTTTATAATTTATATTTTTATAGATTTATTGGTTATGTCTACACATTTTCACTAGTGGAATACATTCACGCTTAATTTTTATGTGATTTTTAAATGGGCTAAATACATTTTTGTTATATTAAGTACCATCATATTCATAATTTGGCCCTAAAGAATTTGGGCTTACAATTAACTACATAAAGTGCCTAATTTTTTTTTGCTAAATATGAAGTGCCTAATTTCATACAATATAGCCCCCAATTTCAGAATCCGACCAAAATTGACCAAAATACCTAAATTTCCAACTAAACAAGTATTGTATACGATTTAACCGTATAAAATATAGTTTAACTGTATAAAATACAGTTCGACTTAAATTAATCTAATAATCTCTATTGGAAGCATCCAAAACTCCGAAATTCACAATATAATTCTTCCAGTGGAATCACCAGCTAGATCACTTGGAGGTACAATAACTCCAAAATTTTTAGTACAACCATTGAACCCCTTTATTGAATCTTCATCGGCATTTGAATTCTTCGTTTCATCATCTACATCAAAATTCAAATCAAAGCAATGTCCTTTATTCGAAATATCCATATTTCCCTTACTTCGATTCTCTGTCATCATCTTCACTTACATACACATTCAAATCAATAAGCCCACTCCCCCTCAAAATTCATATATTAGGTACCTCCAAATTCTTAAAATCATCAAAAGAAACATTCAAATCTAACCCATTATTCACATTACTCCCGCAATCCAAATTCAAATCAATCCCCAATACCTTCACAATGTTCTGCATTTACAGTTTACACCTCCAAAATCCTCTCCTAGGCCTGTATATCACTAGCACCCAAACTACAAACACAAAACAAATTAGTAAATTCATTAATTACATGAATCACCAATAAGCATTAACTCCTATCAGTTAGCTCAACAGCAGAAATAGCTGCAGCAAATTGCTACTCCAAAATTGAAACTAGTTGAGAGAATTTGATGTAGGACAAAAACTGGAAAAAAAAAACATTGATATGAAGAAACGACATTAATTCCCGAAGACACTAATTTTTGAAGGCAATAATGTTGAGTTTGGTTGACTTCGGGGTCAGGAGTTAGGTGTAGCTTCTCTTCGGAACAGTAAATTTCATGCAAGAATGATCGGGTTTGGGATAGGTCTTCGGGTACAGAAATGGTGTCATTGTAACGCCCCCAAAATAGGTCCATACAACCCATTCTGAGTCGCCAAATACATCGTACAAAATTTAAATACAAACTTCATTTATACAATTATTAACTATCGTGTAAAATACGACAAAATATAAGTTGTGAGTTTTAATACAAATATTATCTCGTAGACAATATCCAAACTCAAATAAAGTCTCCATTACAATTATTATCACACTATTTATAGAATAGTGAGGACTATAGCAACCATCTTGGACCATCACTCCATTCCCCGACTATAGCAACCAACTATATTCTCATTTCCTGAAGATAATAATGAAAGAAAAGGGTGAGCTCAACTAGCCCTGTAAAGAATATTATGACTAAGATAATGCAGAATAAATTATCTTTAGTCCTCAATAGAGAAAAATCTGATAGAATATAATAGATAACAAGTTTTAAATCAACAACTGCAGCGGAATAAACAATCCATTTGAAGAGTCAAGTAGAGCATGATGTCTACTATCTTTCTATGATTTAAAATTCCATCATCAATATTTTATCCATGTAACACCAATCAATAAATCTTTCAAATCAAAGAATTATCCATGCACTACGGGCCAAGGATATTCGTAATTAGTATCACCAGTGGTCATGATCATGCCAAACAATTGTCCATCTATGCACTACGGGTCAAAGAGGACTTTCACCACGACATTTTTCTATAACATTACAAGTCATGATTATACCAATACACAATTCATGGTCATAATCATTGTGAGCCCCCAAATCCGGGTATCTTCAAACCCGACAATTGGTGTTACACGGTGCTACAGTTCACACATTCATTCAATTAAAATACCTCAAAAGAGTGAAAATGTCTTCTATATATTCCAAAATAATATTACTATTCCCAGGTTCTTTATAACCATTAAATGTTTGCTTGTCATAATATCAAATAATTACAACATTACAACTATACTATTACAAAGGAAATCTACTGATTCGCCTTACCCTTCCCTTTCTCTTTACTAGATGCTTCTATCTGTTCGGTCTTAGGTGCATTCATATGGTTCAAGCAAAAATGAGCATAACTAGCTCAGCAAGTATGACAATTTCATTTAACAATATGCTTGAAACATACAAATCGTATATCTTCAATAACTAAATAATAGTCATGAAGTACTATCGATAATTAAAAATAGCACTTCTCTTTTCTTTAAAACGTTTCACAATGAACAATATTCATTAAACATCAATATCAGTCCCAGACCTTGAGCATTTCATTCTTTCTTTGAAAAGGACAACCCGACACCAAGTCCGTAAGTCCGGCATATCTTACGAGCACGTCTATGTGATCATCCTATAGTACTCTGTGTTGTACAATACTACTTTCTTTAAACGTATGTACATTTAACGTTTGGCAACCTCATGTGCCTGTCGTTTGACAACAAAATAATTGTTTATGCATACTCAGTCTTCCTTTGAAAACCATACCAAAATAGTTTGGCAAAACATTAATAACTTTGATAACATTTCAATAGATTATAAGAAATCCATAAAACATCTTAAGTTTAGCCGAAGGAATTGGCTTTGACTTCATCATACATCAATTCATGCGTAAGGTACATGAATTACAAAGCTTGTCCAAAGAATTCAGACAAAGGTCAGAATACTTGCCTTTGGCGTCTTCTACAGTCAATATAAATTCTCTTTGATTCTTTAAGGTCTCTACAATACATAATCATGTAACATACCACGTTAGGTCATAGTCAGACATGTATGGTTTCTAACGTATCTTACCCTTCTTCTTAATCGAAACGTTCATTAGATTTGTTAAACATTGGTTACGGGTTATCGTAATGTTTTACATTCATGTTCAAGTAATCTTTCTTCAACCTTTAGTTGCTATTCTCAACGTTAAAATGATCATTGAGGATGCTTCTATTAGGTTTATTATGTATTACTTCATTACCAATCAACTGTCATTCCTTCTGTATTCATAAACCTTCTTTATTGTGCCTTGTCTAGTGCTGGCGCTGCGGTGCAAACTTCCCTTTATAAGTATCACGCTGCGGCGTGAAACTACAGTAACTAATGGTGGGACACAGTGTTGCTTGGCGCCATCCCGATCAGAATTAGCGTGACTGCCTAGTATTTTCATTCTTCGATAGCTTATGGGCGCGGCTCGACGCTGCAAAGACCACCTTTTGAGCCTTGGTTGGGCGCAACGCCAACGCCGATTCTATGGACAAAATAGTTTTGACAGTTTATTTACTTAGTGAACTTCCCGGACTCACAAATTGTTCATTTCAAGTCCGAATTGGCTCGTTCAAAAGCCATTAGCTCACAAATTACATGAACTAAGTGTTCATTTAAGAATTTTAAATTTTCAAATCCGTTAACACAGAATTCACTGTTTAAGTCCGTTTTTACAAAAACGATAAACGTTCGTGAACGTTCAAAGCTCGTTTCTTCGTTCTAAGTTGGAATTTGGTCATTTTCGAGTCCGCAACTCTAGAATGCAAATTGAGACTAATCTCCATCGAAAACCAACGTTTCTGAGTTCAATGTTAACTTTTGACTTCCATTCTGAGAATTTCACGATTTCGACGATTATCGTCTAATCTCGTAAATTCCACCATAACTTCTGTAATACCCTGAAAATAAAATAATAATAATAATAAAATATTTATGTGAGCTTTAAAATAATTAATTGGACTTTTCTTATATTTGGGTCAAAATATAGTTATTTTATTTGGACCATAATAAGTAAATATTGCATTAAATTGGGCCATTAAAATTAATTGGGTCTATATTATATTTGTGTAATTTAAAATCCTAATAAAATTAAAAGAATTAATAAAATATGTTAATTAATAAATAGATTACTAAAACCTAATCATACCCACGTTAAGTCTGATATTGGAAACACGAAGCAAGAGAGGCGGCATAAGAGAAAAAGAAATTACGAGAGAATTCCCTATTAAAGCATCTGGTGTCTAAGAAGCTCAATCATGTAAGCAGATGTAAAGCAACACATTGTTATATTCCTTATATATATATATATATATATATATATATATATATATATAATAAATTAGGTGAATAAATAGGTATACAATATATATATATATAGAATTAATATAACTGCGATATATATATATATATATATATATAATTTATTATTCAATTTATATATATATATATATATATATATATATATATATTTATAAACCGTATTTTGTTATATATATATATATATATATATATATATATATTAGATTCTGAGAATTTAATAAGGGGAAAGTAATAAATAATATTATAATATTGTTATTATAATTAAAATATATCTATTGAGTACAAATTGAATGTAATATATTTAAAATTATTGAATTTATTAAAATATAATTTGTATGAGTTCATAATTTAATTATGTGTATTATATTTTATTTTAATAATTAGATCGGATTGAGGGAGTTTAGCGGGTGATATTTGGACTCGACGAATTATTTTGGTACTATATTAAGGTACGGATTCCGTACTTTTTTCAGCGATACTCTTTTAAATATAATTCGTTTGTTTTGTTATTCATTTAGAAATTTGGTATTGCATCTCAGGATTATTCCTTGTTGTCAAAATTATTGAGATAGTTTCGTTTTGGCGTTGATATTGAAATTCGTATTTGTACTCTTTGAACTAGTTAATCGTGTCAATATGTTTTGGGGACTTTATTCGTTTGTACCATTGTTTGTATATTTTCGTTCACATTCGTGAGTTATTTTGATCATTGATATATTGTGATAATTAATAATGTTTGTATTTGATAATTCGATTTCATTTGAATATGGTCATGTAAGCCTTGTGATTTGAACCCCTTTTGGCTTACATTTTGTAGTTTGATCCTTAGGGTATACTTGAGCTAACCACCTGTGGGGGTACCACAGGCATGTCCTCTTGACACAAGGGCATGACACCTTCCGTGGCGGTGTGATCAGTCCACGGTGTATCCTTTTGTATGCTCTGGGTATGAGCTTTGGCCATTTGATATATTTGTTCAGGATACGTATGGGTCGACCCAATATTTGATTTGATTCGATTTGTTTGGCGGATTAGTGACATATGTGTCGTGCATACTATCCAATTTAATTTGTATACATCATGATACCGATGTATTTTGTTAGCCTTTGGCTATTTGTATTTGAGCTCAGTATGAAATTGTTACCTTATAACAATTTGATTCAGCCATATTTTGTTTGGGATTCTTTTGACTATAGTTGTCGATTCGACAATGTTAATCATTTGTACCTTGTCTCACCAATTTTGATATATTCATGTTTAGTTAGTAGTTGTAATTGTTCGTTCATTCAGTTCTTTCGGTATATATATATATTGTTTATATATATGTATTTTTATATCCGTACTGGGCAATTGGCTCATGCTGTATTCTTTTTTCGGCAGGTAATCAGGGGTGATAAGGATTTGTGGGATGAGAGCTACCTTTGATCCAAATGAGTAGACTAGCTTTTGAGATTATTATTAGACTTGATTTTCCTAAGACTTTGTAATTGGATGTTTTGGGGCCTATTTTGGCATTTATTTCTTATTAGTAGAGACTATGTAAATGTGGAGTTCCTTCTATTTAAATTGGAGTATGTGACATTTGGTATTAAATTTTATTGGAGATATTTTGAGATTTATTAGAGGTTTGTATTTATTATGTTTGTGCGTGACATCCCTTTTTCCTTTTGGGAAAGGGGGTGTTATAGAGTTGGTATCAGAGCTTAGGTTATGATCTTGTAGATTTCCTTTTAGGCTTGTCCTGTGAGTTATGGGTAGACCACTGGGTAGTTATAAGATTTGTATTGCGTTTGATTTTCGTTTTGCATAAATTTAGCCTTGATTATTTGTTTTGATCTGTTTGCTCTCGTCTGTTTGATTTTGTATCATAGATGGCTAGTAAGTCTTCGAGAATTGCTGGGAGGCAGGGTAATAATGGTAGGAGGGGTCAGAGGCAGCCCCAGGTTGAGGCTATTAACCAGGATAGAAATGATGGAAATCAGGGTAATGCAATAATAACCCCGGCTATGGTTGCAGCGATGATGAATGAGGCGATTCTGTGAGTCGTGTACGCAGGCTATCACGGTATTCCATGCAGATCTGAAAGAGATCATCATGCAAATGGCATGGAGGATAATCTGGAGATACCACAACATGGCGCGAAATGTTCCTCCAGGGATCAAGTAGGTCAACAAGTCGTGTAGTTGTATGTGTTATTAGAGAGGTTCATTAAGTAGAAGCCCAATTCTTTTTGTTTGCTCCAACTCAATTGATGCGAGGCTGGATCGCCCCACTTGGAGAAGATTTTTGATGTTATTGGGTGTACAGAAAATCAGAAGGTGAGGTTAGCAGTTTATAAGCTAGAGGATGATGCTCAACGATTATGGAAATCGCTGAAGGCTACACAGGGAGATGGATTTATTGATGGACTCATATGGAGCGGATTTTGTGACCTTTTCTATCAGCAATATTTCCCAAATGCGGATAGGGATGCATACATCAGGGAATTTGTGTCCATTCGGCAGAAGGATGATGAGACTATTACTGATTTCATAGCGAGGTTTACGAGATTGGTAGTTTTATTGGGTTCAATAAATGGGGGACAATTTACCTGACAACAAAAAAAAAGTTCAAATGGGCCTTGAAATATGAGTATAGGCGATCGATCATCCACACCATATTTATAAATGTATCACAGGTGGCTAATGCAGCTAAGAGTGTGGAAATGGAACACAAGGACTTTCGAGCTTCCAAAATAGAATGGAGTCGAAAGAGAGATAGAGATGACCATCAAGGGCAAGGAATGGGACAGTTTGGTAGAAATCAGAATAGAAGGCAAAATAATTGGAATGAGCCTCCATCACGTCAGCGATTTAATCCTCGAAGGGATTTTGCTTACCCAATGTAGCAGGGTGATCGTGGAGGTCGTGGGCGAGGGTCGGTGATGGCAAGCGGAGGCGATATCAAAATAGGAGATTTCAAATGCAGCGAGGTTTTCAAAGAAATCGAAATTAGGGTCAGCATCGCCAACAATGTCAAATTCAAGGGCGGTATCCAGGACCGGCAGGTGGGGGAAATCCGAACCTTTTGCCACTTCCACTTGCTCCATGTGCTACTTGTGGTGGGTATCATCTTTGGTAGGCGTGCTATAGAAATATAGGGCTTGTTTCTTATGTGGACAGATGGGACATAGAAGCGAGAATTTGCCTGATTCGGCGTGGTAATGAGGGAGGCGGTAATCTTTGGTAATGGCGGTCGGTCGTGACGCCTTGGGGAGAGTATTTGCATTAATGACTAATCGAGTGACCCCAAGCACGGTACTATTTCGAGCATCCTTCTTGTTGGAAATCACGAGGCATCGGTTTTGTTTGACACTTGGATCTACACACTCTTGTTGTTGCACTTTCATTTATTCGCCATCTTGGAGTACCTTCTCATATATTAGATCCTCATTTATCTATTGCTACCCCGATGGGGAATTACATGATTATTTACGAGCAATTTCATGAGTGTCCTTTGAAGTTAGGGAGGAGGGTGTCTGCAGACTAACTTACTTCCAATGGTGATGCATGATTTCGATATCATCTTGGGTATGGATTGGTGAGTAAGCATCGAGCCACTATTGATTGTCAGGCGAGGAAGGTTATTTTTGGAACCTTAGAGGCTTCAGAATTTGAGTTCCTATGTTCCAAGCCGAATGGTGTTGTAAAGTTGATCTCAGCTTTGAAGGCGAGCAAAATGATTGCTAAGGGGAGTGATTGTTATTTGGCTTATGTGAAGAATACCTCGAGGATGAGCTGACTTGATGACTATCCGGTTGTGTGAGAATTTTACGAGGTATTTCTAAGATCTGTCGAGATTGCCATAGCCAGGAAGTTGAGTTTACTATTGAGCTCATTCTGGAGCGGAACCTATCTCTAAGGCACCTATAGAATGGCTCCATTAGAGTTACGAGAGTTGAAGGAACAATTGCGAGGAGTTGTTAGATCGTGGATTCATTAGGCCAAGGCGTGTATCTCCATGGGGTGCTCCAGTGTTGTTTGTGAAGAAGAAGGACGGATCTATGAGATTGTGTATAGATTATAGGGAGCTAAATCGGATCACTATCAGGAACAGATATCCATTGCCACGGATAGATGACCTTTTCGATCAGCTCCAAGGGGCGAAGTTCTTCTCAAAGATAGATTTGAGGTTGGGTTACCATCAGTTGAGGGTGAGGGAAGAGGACATTCCAAAAACAACTTTTAATTACTCGGTATGGGCGTTATGAGTTTTTGGTGATGTCATTTGGGTTGACTAATGCTCCGGCGGTGTTTATGGGTATGATGAATCGGGTTTTTAGCGAGTATTTGGACCAATTTTTCATTGTCTTCATTGATGACATTTTGGTGTATTCAAGTCTAAGGGAGGAGCATGAAAGAGCATCTTACGTCTTTTTTGGGGGTTCTTAAAAGAATAAGTTATATGCTAAGTTCTCCAAATGCGAGTTTTGGTTAGAAACGTGCAGCATTTTTGGGACATGTAGTGTCTGCTTTGAAGGTATTAAGGGTGGATCTGCAAGGTTGAGGCTATCACTAATTGGCGAGAGACTACCACGATGGCGAAATAAGGAGTTTCTTGGGTTTGGCGGTACTACTGGGCGATTTATGGAAGGTTTCTCTTTGTTAGCTTTGCCATTAACTTAGTTGATGAAGAAAGGCATAAAGTTTGTGTGGAATGAGGAACGTGAGAAAAGTTTTGAGGAGCTTAAGAAGAGGCTTGTGTTGGCTCCAGTGCTTATATTACCGTCGGGGATAGGAGGTTATCAGATTTACAGTGATGCTTCCAAGAAGGGATTAGGGTGCGTTTTGATGCAACAAGGTAAGGTAATTGCTTATGCTTCCAGACAACTTAAACCTTATGAGGTGAATTATCCTACCCACGACTTGGAGTTAGCAGCAGTTATTTTTGCCCTAAAAATTTGGAGGCACTATCTATATGGAGAGACTTGTGACATTTTCACCGACCACAAGAGCCTTAAATATATTTTTACTCAGAAGGAGCTTAACATGAGGCAGAGGCATTGGTTGGAGCTTCTCAAGGATTATGATGCTGAGGATTGATATCACCCGGTAAAAGGCTAATGTGGTTGCGAGATGCTCTTAGTCGGAAAAGTTTAGAGAGTGTAGTGCCTTGGTTACACAACCTCGAACTTATCTCGAGATATGGGCGTGTGGGTTTGGAGTTATATGCTAGTGGTTACGATGGGTTGGTAGCGGTATGAGGTTGAATCTTCTCTTATTTTGCGTATCAAAAAGAAGCCCCAAAAGGAGGATGGCGAGTTGTGGTACATGGCGCGAAAATATGGATGAGGTAGTCGACGAGTTTCGCATTGATGAGCAAGGTGTGATATGGTTTGGTAAACGATTATGTGTTCCGATGGATCCAATGATTCGTGAGGCATTGTTGACTGAAGCTCATAGTTCACCATTTTCTATTCATCTGGGGTCTATAAAGATGTATAAGGATCTGAAGGAGAATTTTTGGTGGAGTGGAATGAAAAGGGATGTAGCTGAATTTGTGAGTAAATGTCTTACTTGTCAGCAAGTGAAAATAGAGCATCAGCAGCCTGGTGGTTTATTGCAACAGTTGGAGATTCATGTGTGGAAATGGGATGACATTTCGATGGACTTTGTGACTGGGTTGCCGAGGACTCTTAAAAAGAATGATACTATTTGGGTGGTAGTGGATCGGTTGACTAAATCGGCTCATTTTTGGCTATTCGTGAGGATTTTTCGGTAAATAAATTAGCATATATTTTTCAACGTGAGATTGTTAGGCTTCATGGGACTCCAGTTTCTATTGTTTCGGATCGGGATCCGCGGTTTACTTCTCGATTTTGGAAAGGATTTCAACGAGCTTGGGGAACGCGACTCAACTATAGTACAACTTTTCACCCGCAGATAGATGGACAATTAGAAAGAACTATTCAGACACTAGAAGACATGTTGCGATCTTGTGCTTTAGAGTGGACAGGGAATTAGGATGATTATTTGAGTTTGGTGGAGTTCGCATATAATAATAGTTGGCAAGCTAGTATTGGTATGGCTCCTTTTGAAGCATTATATGGTAAAAAGTGTCGAGCTCCGACTTGTTGGGATGAGGTTGGAGAAAGGGTAATAGAAGGACCCAATTTGGTTAGGATTACTACGGAGAAGGTAGCAGTGGCTAAAGAAAAATTGAAAGAAGCTAGATCACGGCAAAAGAGTTATGCTGATATTCATAGGAGGGCTCTTGAATTCACGCCCGGTGAACACGTGTTTTTGAAAGTTTCTCCATGGAAGGGTGTTCGAAGGTTTGGTTTGAAAGGGAAGCTTAGTCCGCGTTTCATTGGCCCTTTTGAAGTCCTTGAGAGAGTTGGAGAAGTGGCATATCGGGTAGCTTTGCCTCCACAGTTATCTCATGTGCATAATATATTTCATGTTTCGGTGTTAAAGAAATATAACTATCATCCGCTTCATGTTGTGCATTACTCGTTACATAAGATTCAAGAAGATCTTACTTGTGAGGAAGAAGCCGAGACGATTCTAGATCGTCAAGAACGGATTATGAGGAGGAAGATAATTCCTTTTGTTAAAGTCTTGTGAAAAAAACCATTGAATGGGGAAAATACTTGGGAGATGGAGGAGTATTATTGAGGCGGAATATCCGCATCTTTTGAAAATTAGGTACGTTCTATTCTTTTGATTCTGGGGACGGAATCCTTTTTAAGGGGAAGGTGATGTAATACCCGAAAAATAAAATAATAATAAAATATTTATGTGAGCTTTAAAATAATTAATTGGACTTTTCTTTTATTTGGGTCAAACTGTAGTTATTTTATTTGGACCATAATAAGTAAATATTGCATTACATTGGGACATTAAAATTAATTGGGTCTATATTATATTTGTGTAATTTAAAATTCTAATAAAATTAAAAGAATTAATAAAATATGTTAATTAATAAATAGATTACTAAAACCTAATCATACCCGTTAAAGTCCGATATTGGAAACACGAAGCAAGAGAGAGAAGGCGATAAGCGAAAAAGAAATTACAAGAGAATTCCTATTAAAGCATCATCGGTGTCTAAGAAGCTCAATCATGTAAGTAGATGTAAAAACCAACTATTTATTCTATTCTTTATTTATATATATATATATATATATATATATATATATATATATATATATCCATAAGTTATATATATATATAAACTAATCTATATATATATATATATATATATATATATATATATACCTATTTATTCACCTAATTTATTATATATATATATATATATATATATATATATATATATATATATATATATATATATATATATATATATATATATATATATTATTATTTATTATATATTTAATAAGGGGAAAGCAATAAATAATATTATAATATTTTTATTATAATTAAAATATATCTTTTGAGTACAAATTGAATATAATATATTAAAAATTATTGAATTTATTAAAATATAATTTGTATGAGTTCATAATTTAATTATGTGTATTATATTTTATTTTGATAATTAGATCGGATTGAGGGAGTTTAGCGGGTGATATTTGGACTCGACGAATTATTTTGGTACTATATTAAGGTACGAATTCCGTACTTTTTCAGCGAGACTCTTTTAAATATAATTCGTTCGTTTTGTTATTCGTTTAGAAATTTGGTATTGCCTCTCAGGATTATTCCTTGTTGTCAAAATTATTGAGATAGTTTCGTTTTGGCGTTGATATTGGAATTCGTATTTGTACTCTTTGAACTAGTTAATCGTGTCAATATGTTTTGGGGACTTTATTCGTTTGTACCATTGTTCGTATATTTTCGTTCACATTCGGGAGTTATTTTGATCATTGATATATTGTGATAATTAATAATGTTTGTATTTGATAATTGATTTCATTTGAATATGGTCATATAAGCCTTGTGATTTGAACCCTTTTGGCTTACATTTTGTAGTTTGATCCTTAGGGTATACTTGAGCTAACCACATGGGGGTACCACATGCATATCCTCTTGACACAGGGCATGACACCTTAGTGGCGGTGTGATCGTCCCACGGCGTATCCTTTTGTATGCTCTCTGGTATGAGCTTTGGCCATTTGATATATTTGTTCAGGATACGTATGGGTCGACCCAATATTTGATTTGATTCGATTTGTTTGGCGGATTAGTGACGTATGTGTTGTGCATACTATCCGATTTGATTTGTATACATCATGATACCGATGTATTTTGTTAGCCTTTGGCTATTTGTATTTGAGCTCAGTATGAAATTGTTACCTTATAACCATTTGATTCAGCCATATTTTGTTTGGAAATCTTTTGACTATAGTTGTCGGTTCGACATTGATAATCATTTGTACCTTGTCTCACCAATTTTGATATATTCATGTTTAGTTAGTAGTTGTAATTGTTCGTTCATTCAGTTCTTTCGGTACATATATATTGTTTATATATATGCATTTTTATATCCGTCTTTGGGCGATTTGCTCACGCTTGTATTCTTTTTAAATGAGAATAATCAAGGGTGATCAGGATTTGTGGGATGAGAGCTACCTTTGATCCAAATGAGTAGACTAGCTTTTGAGATTATTATTAGACTTGATTTTCCTAAGACTTTGTAATTGGATGTTTTGGGGCCTATTTTGGCATTTATTTCTTATTAGTAGAGACTATGTAAATGTGGAGTTCCTTCTATTTAAATTGGAGTATGTGACATTTGGTATTAAATTTTATTAGAGATATTTTGAGATTTATTAGAGGTTTGTATTTATTATGTTTGTGCGTGACATCCCTTTTTTCCTTTTGGGAAAGTGGGTGTTACAACTTCGCTACTTAAGTTTTTTACACCTTTCCAAATGGATTCATTCCATCATACTAACATCCTAACCAAACATATTTCAATAACTTATACACATGATAAGTTTTTACATGTTCTTTACTGAGTTCATAACTTATATAAGTATGAATTACTTATTCATGACTTATTAAGGCTTAAGTCCTTTGATTAGTCATTCTCGTCACTTCTTAGCATACAAGTTCTACCACCACTCACTTCTCTAACAATTGAAGAGAGGGAGAATCATGGTTTAGGATCATTACCTTTGAAGATCAAACTTTGTTATTCTTCTTCAACTATGAAAGACTAGATTTTCCTTACTTTTTCTCTCTAACAAATAAGCACTTAAGTTGTTGGTGGAAATTTAACAAGTGAAAAATGATCTAGCAAGTCTTCTATATATAGAAAATCCTAGATTAGGGTAGTTTGGTCATTAAGCATCCCACCTCCTTAATTAACCTCCTTATTATTCATAACTTGGCCATCACACATCTTATCCTTTGCTTGCTCACCAAGATCATTACATGTGATCATGGGGGCCACATGGGTTGCCCCATGGGTCATTCTTACCTATTGGATCAATCCACGGATCCGGTTCTTACTTTGGGTTTTAAGTTTGACTAACTTTTAATTTAATCTTTGGGCTTGCATTTAACAAACATTGGGCTTTAACATATTTCTAATTGGACTTTAACCATTTCTACACTTGGGCTTGTATAATTCCTACCAAATGCTACAAGTCCAATACATTTGGCTTAAAGCCTTATAACGTATAATCTACGCATTATTCTTGTATACTAACTCGTATACCAGTTCGTATAATCTTTCGTCATACACGTTATACTAACTGTCATACATACTCGTATAATACCTCGTATCATACTTGTAGTCATTACCTCGTACAATACCTACATATCATACGATCATCGTTTACTAGTTAACATTTATTTTTCCTAACGTTCTCGAATTTAGTCCGCAGGCAAAAATCTGCGTTTGTCATACATGAATTATTATTACATAATCCATCTTCCCTTATTATTCTATCGTTACGTATTTCTCGGAAGTTCAAAAATAATTTCCGAGCAGAAATTCGAGAATAATGTTTTTCGGAAAATTTTTCGATTTTTTTTATTTTTGTCTTAGAAATTCAAACACTTTAATTCCTTCATGTAGTCAAAATACTATGTCATTCCAACATATCTAGGTTATAGAACAAGATTCATCTTACTAACACATAATAATAACATATAATATTATTTTATTCATTATTTAATTAAATAAATTATTTTACAATAAATTCGAACTTCTCGGTTGTTACAGTCATACCAATCAACATTCCATCTATGCACTATGGGCCAAAGATGACTTTCACCACAATATAAGCATGAGGATGATGACATTGATATAATGAATCAATCAAGTGAGATCAGGGATAAATATTAGAGATTTATAATTCAATTTCTCCAGAGTTCAAGAATGTCCAAATTTTCAATATGATAACTAATTGTGGAATAAAATTCAAGAATGATATTAATGTATCAAAAATAATTTGGTCAGAAAAAAACTAATTTTGTTGTGAATAGTACCCCGTGAATAGTACTCCTAGTGAATAGTACCCCGTAAATAGTACCCCGGATGAAAATATTGAAATTTAATAAGAAAGTTCAGATCAATATTCTAATAAAACGATACTAGATGAAGAGCAAAACTCAAGGTTATTCTACTAATTTCAGGAATTATAGAAGCAATAATTATCAAAGTAAGTGTAGATTTAAGAATATGAAACGAAATAATATTACTTACATACTATAGAGTATGGAAGAAAATAATATTTCTTACGAATATTGAACGAAAATAATATCCCTTACCTTAGTAGGAGACTAAATCTGACGGGTATAGCGGAGATATTCTTGAGGAAAACTTGCACTATTTGCTACACTTAAAGTATCCTTATACTCAAAAGAAATACGCACAATATTATAGAAGAAAAATTCTCTGATTCTGGTGTGATTTTTATTTCTTAACTAAGCATCCTATTTATAGGAGAATGGTAGGGCACTATTTAAATATAATCACGAACGCACAGTAAAGGAAATTCACGGGCTAAGAATTCGGAGAATTTCCGATTTTGACTATTCATTACAGTGCAATAAAATATTCTAATAAAACAAAAACTTTATATAAAATATAATATATTCTAATTATAATCTAATAAAACAAATAAATTTATATATATTATAAAAAGTATTTTGTTTTATATAAAAAGTTTTTTGTTTTATTACTATTATAATAATAATAAAACAAAACTAAGATAACTTTCTACCGATGGTTTTGAAAAATGAGTAAGTGATGGTACATGTAATAAGTCAAACTTACAACAAATACTTCATGATAACCCCTCTATTTATATCAAAAACTGAATAAATATTTAACCATAAATCACTTATCTTCAATCAACACATTTTTAATCTTTCAACAATTATTCATCATTAATATTATAACTCACAATATTGACAATCAGATCATTCTCAGGAAAGAGGGGGCTTTCCGATAAGGATTTCTCCTTATTGGCGCACAATTAAATAACCTAACCCCTTTCCTCGACAGAACTTTCTAGACATTGTCAATAATACAAATAATAATATGAATAACTGTGTCGTCTCAATTATTAATTTAATAATATAAAATATTATGCATATGATACTGTGACAATAATTGAGTCAATAAAATGAGATATTATGCAGCAACTATTGTGACAATTATTAAATGAACTGAGTGACTTCTTACGTAAGCATCAATAATCAGAGATACTGTACAATACCGTGTGCTACTGTGTAACTACGCCTATTATTATTCTTTTATCACCGGTATTTCAACAGTTAATGGTAAAAATTTTGCCGTTATTTTTATAAAAAGGTTATTTCTGTCGCTTTCTATATCCGACAGTCATTCCATTATGGGGCCCACTAATGATTGTGTCAGCGTACGAATATTCCCTGGCAAAAAGAATATTTCTCGACCAAACAAATATTTTATGACAACTTGCTTACTTACAAAATTTGCGCATATCACCCATAACTATAGCATTATATCAAATATACACCTTATTATTCAAAATAACATTTAGAAAAAATTAAATCTTTATTCATAAAAAGTTAAGGTCTTACAGTCATGACTTCAGGAATGGCGACATGACTTCGGGAAGATCGGAACTGGCTTGAATATTATTAATTTTAATTATTCTCATTTTAGATAGGGTTTGTTTTTGTATTTAATATTGTTTTAGTAAGAAACAAATCTTTTATAATATTACGTAATTGAGTTCTTACCTATTAAGATTTCTTTCCATAATAATTAGTTACCTATTATGAGTTTATTTCCATAGTTATAGGGATTCTTTAGCTATAAAACCCGGCTTGTGGGTTTAGGGTTTGGATAGTTAATTCATGATTATTATCTTTTACAATTGATATCGTATTATTTTCTAGTGCATTTAAGTCTGCGTTCTTAGAATTTACGCTGGTAAATTCTTTGTGCTTTCCGTTCTGCGTCAATTGGTATCAAAGCAAGGATTCTAGCCTGCGAATTGATGGTTGTTGAGTGCGTGCACCCACTCTAATATCGATGTGAAGGAGAATGGTTACGATCAAAATTTCTTAGGCGAGGAATTAAAAGCAACCGTTCGTTCATCGTGGGGACTAGGTAAAACTAGTCGAATCTATCTTCTAATTTTCTGTTTATAAAAAAATAAAAAAAAAACAAATTTGTGTAGCGAAGATGTCTAAAGTTACAAATGCAAGAATTGAACAAGTATTGGATTATATTGACTTTCTTAAGAGTGAATGTGATTGGTTTGATAATGAGATTTATGTTCGTCATCGTAAAAACTTGTTGTTCCCAATATGATGATCTTTTGGAGGAATTAGAAGAAGCACAATATAGACTTGACAAGTTGAAACATTAGTATCAAGTTAAGAAAAAAGGGTGAGGGAAGAACGTTAAAGTAGGGAGAATTTTCCTTTCCATAATAATTAGTTACCTATAAGGAGTTTATTTCCATAGTTACAAGGATTCTTTAATTATAAAACCCGGCTTATGGTTTTAGGGTTTGGATAGTTAATTTATGATTATTATCTTTTACAATTGATATAGTATTATTTTCTAGTGGATTCCAATCTGTGTTCTTAGAATTTATGTTGGTAAATTTTTTGTGCTTTTCCATTCTGCGTCAGAATTCCAGTTCCTTCGAATTCCCATCTTTATACATGATCTCGAATAACCAACTTCCTGAATTGTGTGATTTCACCATTCCCTTATAAATCCCAAACCCTATAAACTCTTCTTGCTCACTCTTCTCCCCACAAACTCCATTTTAGCCTTACTTTCTCTCTCTAAAAACTCAATAAAATGGAGAAAAAATAATTTGTCTCTCTAAAATCTCCATTCTCTCATTAGAAATGTATGCCCTTCCCAACTTTCTCTCTCCAGAATGGCGAACAAGATGATTTTGTAACGGACGAAAGGGGAAGCCCTTTAATTACCCGTTATTTTGCATTTTTTAAAATTTATTATTTTGTTTTAAATTCTTTTATTGTAATTTCCAAATTTATTTTAATTTTTCTTTTTATAATGTACTTTAATTTTTTTTTCGTATTTTTAATTTTTTAAAAACTTTTTGTTGTATTTAGCACTTAATGATTTATACAGTACGTGTATACGATATTATTTACCTTTTTTAAATTAAGTCAAACATTATATTTATAGAGTCAACTGGTATTAAATATACAAGACCCGAACATATTCTTGGGTTGGTCGGGTTTCTGGCCAATTTTAGCTGGATTCTAAAATTGGAGGCTAAATTAAATCAAATTAGACACTTGATGCAGTAAAGTGCAATCTCAAATTCTTTAGGGGCCTAATCATGAATATTGTGGTACCTCATGTAATAAACTATATTATTTAACCATTTTTAAATTGATTAAGAGATTTTGATAGATTGTTGTTAATATATTAACTTCTCATAATCCATGTTTGAGCAATAATATTCTGATGAATTATGGTTAATCATTAAATGTTCATAGTTTATGCTTTTCCACGTAATTAATTATAAATTAACTAAATTAAAAGGGAATTAAGGGAGATGGTATATCTAGTTACTTTAATACTGAATTGCAAAACCAACCCTCCAAGTTGCCACTCAATTATATTTTAAATTCTCCATTTAAGTTACAAAAATCTCAATTAAGTCCTTCAAATGCCTAATTTCATATTCAATTCAATCATTCAGAGCAAAAATCTCAATTGAGTCGAAGAAAACGTGAAGAGTCAATTGAATTAAATTGGCCACTTGAAGAACTCAATTGAGAATTTTGCAACTTTATTAAAGAAACAAATTGAAATTGAGTGACAACTTAGAGGGTTACTTTTGTAATTTGTCTTTACTTTAATTTTCACTTCGATTGATTTATTTCCATTCCTAATTTGTGTACCATTGTAACCAGTTACATAGTTTGACTTAATTAGAAGAAAAAGAGATATGATTATTTATTATGAATGTTGCTTAATTGATTTTGATTCTTAGATTATTTTCTTTATATTATAGTTTTTTTATCTTTAATTAGTTTAATTATTGTTATTTTTTAAAAAATTTTAGTTAATTTCTTCATCTTAATATTTAGTTTGCCTGAAATGAAATTATGGATCTTCAAAAAGATAACTAGTCTATGCAGTGGCGGAACCAGAACACTTTTATAGGGGGTTCAAAATATATCAATAAAAAAAATTATTTATTAACGTTTGAAGTGTTTCTTTTAAATTCATTTTGCACAATTATAATTGCGTAGCCTAATTACATAATAATGCACACCCAACAACCGGAATGAGCCCACATTGAGCAGTCCACGAGTGACAACCAAATTTGTACCTCAGCAATTTGAAATTTGGAAACACATGTGGGCACCTGTCAGCCAAAAGTCAGTAGCTCACAGCCTCCTCCAAACTCTCCCTCGCCACCTCAGCAACCCAAGTACCTCCTCCAAACTCTCCCTCGCCGCCGGAGATTCCAGGGGGATCATATGCCCCCCCTCGAACCCCCTGGTCCCCCCTCTGAGCCTATGTAGGTTCGACTTGTATATACTAGTTTTTCAATTAAAAAATGTGCACTTGCAATTACATAATATTTTCACATCACAAATCCCCCCAAAATGTAGATTTCCAGGATTATTTTTTTTCATAAAATGGAATATCATCAGTGACGCTAATCAAATCGAGTGATGATGGTGTGAGGAAAAGGTGGAAAGCAACAGACATGCCCGTATCAAATGCAAATGGGCTTGGCGAGTCTGGTATTTTTGATTGGCGGGGTTTGTGCATCATATTACCGCGGTCTACTAAAAAAATCCTACATGTGTTCTTATTGCAAATCAAAGAAATGGAGTAATTAAAGGGAGGCTTGTAATTGCTTCTCACACCTTGTGTCTTTTATGAGAAGTTAGAAACATCAGGATTTTTAGGAAGTCATGTGTTGGAGAGAAACAATGGAAAAGAGCAAGCACACGTACTTATCGTTGGGAAATGGCAAACGGACTACGGTTACCGTTGTTGCCTAGAGCCACGGCTATGTATTGGAGGTGCTTAATGACAATGGGGTGTCCTACAATATTATCCAAAACATTTGAACCAACTATTCACGTACTTTTTTAATGTGTTATTAATAAAGTTTTTTTGTCGATAATTTTTATACCTATTATTTTTATTAAATAAAATAAAAGAATAATTATTCAAATTTGTGTAGAAATATATTATTACTTGGGTAAGATAGTTTCAAAAGAAAATTATTTTTTTATGAGCTATTACTATTATTAAGATGTAATAAAACATAAATATTATATTAACATTAGTTCTATTTTTAAGTCCAAAAGAAAAAATTAATTATTCTATTTGTTAAGTCCTAAAAGTAGGACTGAAAAGAGTAGTTCAAAACCTACTTCGAGATAGACTCGAAAAATTCACCGAGACTCGGATTCGATATTCGGACATTTATATTACTCATTCCGTCTCAGGATAAAAATTCTGATTAACTTTTTGCGCATATTAAAAAAGAGAATAAAATGACAAAATTATCCATATTTAAATTCTCATTTAATTGCATATTTTTCTGCACATTACTAGTGATGTTCCATAAATATGCATAGAGAATAGAAATATAACAATTAATAATAAAAGTATTATAGGCAAATTATTATAAAAAAAAAATAGATCATTTAAAGTAAGTAGACATTTAACTTGAACTACTTGAAATAGTAATAAAGACTTTCATCCGGGGACGGAAGAAATAGTTAAATACGATTAGCCTACCGTTTGCTCATTTAGAAGATTGAATCTTCCTTACCTTAATGATCTATACTCGATACAGGTTCAATAATCCATACTCGTTTATAATATCTCATATACTCAATTAATCATTATACAATTATAAAAAGTAAAATTATTTATTTAATCCTTACGCTTCAAAATAAAAGATCAATATTAATTTTTTGAAATTAATTTAAAATGTTTTAAGTTAAAAATTGATATAAATTATTTTAATTTTAAATTATACAATTTAAAAAAACCGTAAACTATCCTAATAGTGGTACTAATTTCAAAAATTGTTATTTTTAAGGGTTTAATAAATTAATTAAAGTTTGAGTTATAAATTATCGAAAATTAACTTTGAAAAACAAAATTTGATCCTATATTTTGAAAAGGTAAGAGTCTTATTTTTCTGACCTTGATTTTGGAATAGAACTCTAATCTTAATGTGAACTCAAAAAAGGGAGAAATGCCATATTTAAATTATTTTTTCAAATATTAATGAAATCACATTTCTTCCATTCAAGTGTTAAGTGGTACGCTGCTGCTGTATTAGAATGATGAAAACTTCTTTTGAAGTTGATGTAATGTACCTAGTAGTATAGTATGTAATAAGTGATCTTGTAATTTAAAAAATAATAATGTAATATATAATTTTATGAATCTTATGTAATTATTTGAATTATGAAATACATAGTTGATTAATTTAGTTTTTTAAAATTGTCATAATATTAACGATTCACTTTTGATTTGTGTATGTCTCAAATACTTGCAAGTAGTTTGACTGAAAAAATGAGTCAAGTTGAACTCGAGTACAATAAAATTAGTCAAATTTGAATTTGAGCAAAGATTACAAAAATGTATTCCGAATACGTGTAGAATCTATGTAAGGTACTATTTGACTCAACTCAAGATTATTTTCACTCTTACCTAGAGTTAAATAAGTCAAGAAGATGGATTTGGGGGGTGGGGGGGTGGGGGAGGGGAGCATGATTTTATTAAACCGATTTAACAAATTTACAATTCATGCAACAAAGTATAGTTTTTGAAATTAATTAATTAAAATTAATTAATTATACAATTTCAATTAATTTTGTATAATGAATCTCCCATGAAAATTAAGTTACTAATTCTGAATTTGGATGGTATTGATATACATGATTACCATCACCATTCAAATTTCATACAATTATCCCTTAATTGTAAAAAATTATTGGACTACACACTGCTTAAGAATATATATGTATATATACTTAACAATATATATATATATATATATATATATATATATATATATATATATATCTCGGATCTTTAACTCACTTTATTTAGCTCACTTGCTCACCCCCTTTAGCGACGACGGACTGACGATTATTCGATCCGTCGCTATATATGTCATCTCAAATCATTAAAAGCTAAGACGACGGTTTCTATATATAGCGAATGACCGATCAAATCGTAGTTTCTGCTCGTCGCTAAAGGGGTGAGCAAAAGCTAAATAAAGTGAGTAAATTTTAAGATCCAGATCGATATATATATATATATATATATATATATATATATATATATATAATTATTTGATTCAATATATATCTTTTATGGTTAAAAGAATTGAAGTTATTAGAATTAGAAAAATCATGAGGCAGTCCTCTTGAGTTATCAATGTGCTTCTGAAACTCGGTAGTTGGATGAAGTAGTACTGAATATTCTTCCTTTCTACTTGTTTTTCCTTTTTGGATGTGTAGAATGAGGGATAAAAACTCTGATGCCTTTGCTTTGATCTCTTTTACAACTTTAATATTGTGTGATTCTAAATTATTAATTTAAATTGCATAAAATTTTAATGTTTCAAATTGGTTTTGAAACCGAAACCGCACCAAATGAAACCGTACCGCACGATTCAAAACTGCACCGCACCAATCACAAGCGGTTTCATGTGCGGTTTTGAATTTGTCAAACCAGACCTAAGCGGTTTTGTGCGCGGTTTTGGCTTCAAACCGCACCATGCTCACCCCTACTGTCCGTAGTTTAATCTTCAGTATACTGCAATTTAGTACCGTGGATGGGATAAATGTCCAAAATACCCCTCATACGTCCTTAGTAAGTCCTCCGTTTGCACTATTAAACTAATAATTGTCATCGTAGCAAGGGTAATAGTGAAAAGTTATGTAATTAAAAAGTCACGGATATTAAGTAGTTAGACAAACTCATTATTTGATGAACACTAATATCTGTGATATTAATACATTAATTCAATAACGCACTAATTGTTAAATAATTGAAAAGGCTTGAATAATTGAAAATATGTGAATAATTGTTGCATAATTGAAAATGTATGAATAATTGAAAAAGTGTGAATAATTGATGAATAAAATATTTAAAATGTATTAAAAATTATTAAAAGATTGAAAATGTGTGAATAATTGATGAAACAAAATATTAAAAATGTGTGAATAATTGATGAAAAAAATTTAAAAAGGTGTGAATAATTGATGAATAAAATAGCGAAAAGTTGTGATTAAGGATAAACTATGATAATTGATGTGTGGTAGACATTGTTGGTTAAATTTTTGCAATAAATAAGGGGGCTTAACATAAAGAGTTTCATAACTTTCTTGCTTATATTTCCTTCCACTCTCTAAAAATTGTTTAGTGTACGTTTCTTTCTAAGTGTGCTAGACTACCTTAAGTATTTGTGAATATCAGTAAGAGCGCAAGAATTGTTTAGATTGATCAACTACATAGAAAGTAGTATATAGTCTCATACTAAGGTATACGAGATTTCATTCTCTTTCATACTCCTAAATTTATGTTAAGAAATTATTATTTGTTTCTACAACATTATTATTAAACGGTGAAAATTTCTGAAATGAATATAATATCATCAATAGTTTGTATTTCATCTAATATCTTTTGACCTGGATCTTCATATTGAAATTTAATCGTTATATTTGAACTTTTAACCTTATATATTATTCCTGAACTTGAATTAATATTCTTGATATCATTTTGACAATTTGAACATTATTGGACCCTGAACAAATTAAATTGATAATCTCTAATTTTTATTATTTAACTTATTATTTTGATTATTTATGTTCACCATTCATATCATTGTTATTTGTAATAATCATCAAGACTAAGTTGTTTTTAATGTCCTTGGTTTGGGTACAAAGACATTATGATTGTTGAGTGTCTTTAACATGTGTGGCAAAGACACGTGGTGAAAGTTCTCATTGACCTGTGTGCAAAGAAGAACTGTTGATTGACATGATTATTATTAGGAACTTTTGATTGGCATGATCATGACCATTAATGTTACAGTTGATGAAATCTTGATCGTGCATTTTTTAATTAGAGAAAATAGTAGACATTATGATCTATTTAACTCTTCTAATGGATTACTTATTCCGTTGCAGTTATTTGTAGAAAACTTATATTATATACCATATATTTTTAAATATCTGATTTATCACTGTTAAAGACTAATGATAATTAATTCTTTGTTATCTTAGTCATGATATTCTTTATTGGACTATTTGTGCTCACCATTTTGTTTCATAAAATCCTTTTAGAAAATAAGAGTGTAGTTGGGTCTAGCAGGAAGAGTAGGGGAATGAGTGATGGTCCGAGCTAGTAGTTGTAGTAATCCTCATCAATTCATTGTAAAATTGTGTGACAATAGTTGTATTTAGTACTTAAAGTATGTGTGTTGCCGTATTTTCACGGGATTGTAATAATTGATTTTGGTGACTCAAATTTAGGTGGTGTAGACCCGAATTTGGGCGTCACACTTGAGATGTATGAACAAATTGTATGCCTTTCTACTTTACAAATAGCTCAAGGAACTAGCTAGAGTTCAAATAAAATCTCTCTATGAACTAGCATTGCGAACTTGAAGCTCTATGAGCATGAAACTCTACAATTTTACTTTACTATCTTGGTTCTTAGTCAAAGCTCTACAATCTTAAGGTTCAAATCTCTTTTGCATTTTTTTCTTCATATTTTCTCTTTGAATTCATACTGCGATTCGACATTTATGTGTAGTCCTTCTATGATCTTAAACTTTTTCAAGTTTAAAAAAAACTTACAACATGAAAAAAATACCTATACATGAAGAGTTTTAAGCTATTTCTCTAAGTAGAATGAATCTAAGTAGCCTATACATTTTAATTCTGAAGTCATTTTGAAGTTATTTTAGACAATAAACGATTTGATAAAAAATTGTTAATTAAGGATGAATTAATTGTGTATTTGATCTATACTTTAGACTCAAGGACTTTTTGACACACAGAACGATTGGTACAATCACAATAGTTACACAATTATAATTTTTAGTAGCACGATATTAAAAACTGTTTGCAATTACGACAATTTCAATATACGGGACCAAAAATTGTTTACAAAGATTACAATTAGGCTACTCCTACCTTAATTACAAAATATCTTGGCGATGCGCCCGACATGTGTCTAATTCTAATATTAGAATACAACTCTAAAAATAGTTGTTTTTTCTATTGAATGTTTAGTTGATGAAGAGTGCACCCCTTTTCTGATCTTGATGTTGTTATTTTTAATCCCACAACTTCCTGATAATTTGTATAACCTCCAAATTTATGATGCATTTAACTTCCATCGATGCTAATAGTGATGATTGAAACTCTCAACTGCTCCATTTCTTAGATACTTCAGTTTAATATATGCCACATGTCGATATGGTATTGACCTAATAATAAAGTCCATGAAACCCTTAGTTAATATTTATTAATTATTACTAAATTAAGGGTAGTCTTCACATTACTCTTTTATTTATATTTACCAATAATCTGATAAAATATATGTACTCACCACATTCATATCTACTAACATTTACAACTCAAACAAAGCTCAAACAGTGCAATCATAACCAAATTTATTTTCAGGACTTTTACACTTACAGAAATTAGCATTAAAAAGTAGGGATAAATGTTTTTTTCTCACTCTACTTTAGGTCAACTTACAGTCAACTAACTATACTTTACTAACAAAAATTTCTAATTCCGTCTTCACTATTAAAGTTTTAACAGAACTTTGACGTGACACTTACGTGGCTTAATTGTTTCAATATAAATTGAATACTAGACATAAACATGCTTATGCGTAGTTAACAAAATTATTTCTAATATTTTTTATAATTATTAATCATTTAAGAGTAAATATGTCTAGAACACACACTAACAAACAAAGAACAAACATACAAATTCAAACACACACGTACAAACACACCAAAAACACACACATGCCTATAATAAATTACCAATACACGTAATAATTAACTAAATAAAACATAATTCACTTGAATTATAATCTAACTTAAGCAATTGAAAATTAATTAATCTAAAAAAAATTAATGAACCCATGGTTCATTTTTATTTCTGAAAAAGAAAACTAAATTTTTTTTATTCACAAAACTTCTCAAAAACGTCTCAACATATCCAATTTAATAGCTACCTAAATCCCAAATAAACCACACACATATACGTCCAATTCAAATAATAAAGAAAAATTCAAAAATGACATCCAATTAGTAATATGAGTTTATTAATCTGATGTAGGAAGAAGATGGTTTGATACACTATATATCGACTGACCCGAACGATTTCAAGGATGAAGTTGTCGATGACGATGACGATGGCGATGACAATGACAATGACGATGACGATGACGATGACGATGACGATGACGATGACAAAGAACTAGCAATAATGGTTAGAAGGATCAAGAGCTTTGATGTAGGGAGGATGGGCTTTGCCGGTTTAACTACATTTGTGGCGGCGATTGAGTTCTGGCGGCTGAGATTGTTTTGTGTTGTGATGTTGGCTATAGATGGAAACAAATAAATTAATGGCTTGATCGTCCACTCAAATCCAAACCTCAACTCAGATTCGCCACTGTCACTGCCTCCTAACCACTGCCTCAACCTCTGCCTCCGTCGCCCCTCCGCGAAGAGTTTCTAAGTGAAATCAAGCTAGAGAACACGCAAATCTAGATGGATCTAGATCTGAATTTGATAAAATTTGATATTTTTATTTGTGATGGATAAATGGAAGAAATTTGAGAGGTCAACAACATTAGAGACCTTATCACCTGCAACACATTTGAATGAGGGATTAAATTCTGTAAATCTATTATGTGTTTTTATTTTGAATTTTAGTACTTTCCTTTTTGTTTTGATTAAATGATATATGCTATTTTTTGGATCTTTTTTTTTATTTTGACTTTTATTATTTTTTTGTTTAATTAATTGACATATGTTGTTTTATTTAGAATAAATCTTTCATTTTCTTCATAAATTTTTTCCTCTATTTCCACATAATGAAGGTCACATGGGATGATCCGTGCCAAATAAGAATTTTTTTTACATGTCTGCAGTTGATGTGGTCTGCAGTTGAAATTTAATCGTTATATTTGAAATTTGAACCTTATATATTATTCCTAAACTTGAATCAATATTCTTGATATCATGTTGATAATTTCGATATTATTGGACTCTGGACAAATTAAATTGATAATCTCTAATGTTTATTCTTTTTCTTAGTATTCTGATTATTTATGTTCATCATTCATATCATTGTTATTTGTAATAATCATCAAGACTAAGTTATTATGAATGTCTTTGGCTTAGGCGCATAGACTTTATGATTGTTGGGTGTCTTTAGCCCGTGTGGCAAATACACGTGGTGAAAATTCTCTTTGAACTATGTGCAAAGAGGAACTGTTAATTGACGTGATTATGATCACAAATTGTTGATTGGCATGATCATGACCATTGATGTAACAGTTGATGAAATCTTGATGGTGCATTTTTCATTTGGAGAAGATAGTAGACATTATGATCTAATTGACTCTTCTAATGGATTGCTCATTCTCGCTGCAGTTATTTGTAAAAAACTTATATTATCTACCATATATTTTTAAATATATGATATATCACTGTTAAAGACTAATGATAACTTATTCTTCGTTATCTTAGTCATGATATCCTTTACTGGGCTATTTGTGCTCACCATTTTATTTCATAAAATCCTTCGGGAAATAAGAGTGTAGCTGAGTCAAGCGGGAAGAGTAGGGGCATTGAGTGATGGTCTGAGGTAGTAGTTGTAGTAGTCCACAATTCATTGTAAAATAGTGCGACAATAGTTTTATTGAGAACTTAAAGTTTGTGTGTTGTCGTATTTTCACAGCATTTTAATAATTGATTTTGGTGACTCAAATTTAGGTGGTGTAGACCCGAATTTGGGACGTCACACTTGATCTTTACGAACAAATTGTATGTCTTTCTGGTCTACAAATCAGCTCAAGGAACTAGCTAAAGATTCAAATCTCTCTCTATGAACTAGCATTGCGAACTTGAAGCTCTATGAGCATGAAACTCTACAATTTTACTTTACTATATCTTGTTTCTTAGTTAAAGCTCTACAATCTTAGGGTTCAGATCTCTTTTGCATTTGTTTCTTCAGATTTTCTGTCTAAATTCACACTACGATTTAAAATTTATGTGTAGTCCCTCTATGATCTTCAACTTTTTTGAGTTTTAAAAGAAACTTACAATAGAAAGAAAATACCTATACACGAAGAGTTTTAACCTATTTCTCAAAGTAGAATGTATTTGAGTAGCCTATACATTTTAATTCTGAAGTTATTTTAGACAATAAACGATTCGATAATTTTTTTTTAATTAAGGATAAAGTAATTATGTGTTCGATCTATGCTTTAGACTCAATGACTTCTTGAAACATAGAACGATTGCTACAATCACAATAGTTACACAAGTATAAATTTTAGTAGCACGAGATTAAAATTTTTTCCAATTACGACAATTTCAGTATATAGGACAAAAAATTATTTACAAAGATTATAATTAGTCTACTCCTTCCTTAATTAAAAAACATCTTGGCGATGCGCCCGACAGGTGTCTAATTCTACTATTAGAATATAACTCTGAAAATAGTTGTTTTTCTATTGCATGCTTTGTTGATGAAGAGTTCGTCTCTTTTATGATCTTGATGTGGTTATTTTTAATGCCTCAACTTCTTGATAATTTGTATAACCTCCACGTTTATGATGCCTTAAATTTCCATAGCTACTAATAATTGTGACGCCCCCAAAATAGGTATACACAACCCATTCTGAGTCACCAAATACATGGTACATAATTTAAATACAAACTTAATTTATACAATTATCAACTGTCGTATGAAATACGACAAAACGTAAGCTGAGAGTTTTAACACGAATATTGTCTCGTAGACAATATCCAAACTCAAATAGAGTCCTCATTATAATTATTTTCACACTATTTTATAGAATAGTGATGACTACTATAGTAACCATCTTGGACCATCACTCCATTCCCCGACTAGTCCCAGCTATATTTTCATTTTCTGAAGAGAACAATGAAAGAAAGGGTGAGCTCAACTAGCCTAGTAAAGAATATTATGACTAAGATAATGTAGAATAAATTATTCTTAACCTTCAACAATGTAAAAACTGATAGAATACAATAGAAAACAAGTTTAACTGCAGCGGAACAAACAATCTATTAAAAGAGTCAAGTAGAGTATGATGTCTACTATCTTCTATGATTTAAAAGTTCATCATCAATATTTTATCTCTGTAACACATTTCAATAAATAATCCACATCACCGAATTTTCCATGCACTACGGGCCAAGGATATTCGTTAGTTTCACATCCACAAATTATCCATGCACTAAGGGCCAAAGATATTCGTTATTATCACATCCATGAATTATCCATGCACTACGGGTCAATGATATTTGCTATTATCACCAGTGGTCATGATCATGCCAAACAACTGTCCATCAATGCACTACGGGCCAATGATGACTTTTACCACATTATTTGTAACATTATAGGTCATGATTATACCGATACATAATTCCTGGTCATAATCATACCAATCAATAGTCCATCTATGCAATACGGGCCAAAGATAACTTTCACCACAATATAAGCATGAGGATGATGACAATGATATAAGATATCAATCAAGTGAGTTCAATGATAAATATTAAAGATTTATAATTCAATTTATCCAGAGTTCAAGAATGTCCAAATTATCAACATGATAACTACTTTGTAGAGTAATTTTTAAGAATAATATTCATATATCAAAAATAATTTGGACAGAAAAGAAATTAATTTTTGTCGTAAATAGTATCTTGGGTGAATAATACTCGAGTGAATAGTACCCCGTGAATAGTATCGTATGTATGAATAGTGCCCACGAATAGTACTCCGTCATGAAAAAGGTTAAAATTTAACAAGAATGTTCAGAAAAATATTTCAGTGGAACAATACTAGATGAAGCACAAATTTCAAGGAGTATAGTAGCAATACTTATCAAAATAAGTGTAGATTTAGAAATATGAAACAAAATAATATTACTTACATACTACAGAGTATGGAGGAAAATATTATTTCTTATGAATATTGAATGAAAATAATACCTCTTACCTTAAAAGGAGAGTAAATCTGACTGGTATAGCGGAGATATTTTTGAAGAAAACTTGCACTATTTGCTTCACTCAAAGTTTCCTTAAATTCAAAAGAAATACTCTCAATTTTATAGAAGAAGAATTTTCTGATTCTGGTGTGATTTTCATTTCTAAACTAAGCATCCTATTTATAGGAGAATGGCATGGCACTATTTGAAATTTTCACGGGTGAACATGAAGAAAAATTTCACGGGTTTTGTTTGATTTTTCTGATTTTCACTATGCAGAACTATATAGCACTATGCAACCTTATTATTCAAAATAATATTTAGAGAAAATTAAATCTTTATTCATAAAAGTTGGGGTTTTACAACCTCCCCTTCTTATAAAATTTCATCCTCGAAATTGATGTACGTACCTGGTATGTCGAAGAGGTGAGGATACCTTGTTTTTATTTTAGATTCTAACTCTCATGTCATTTCCTCAATATTGTGGTTTCTCCACAAAACTTTGACTGAGGTATAACCTTTGAGCGTAGAATATGTTCCTTCTTATCCATGATTTTAATAGGTACCTCTTCATACGTTAAATCTTTCGCTATCTCATCTGGTTCTAATTCAATAATGTGGTTCGGGTCTTCCACATATTTACGTAACATAGATATGTGAAAAATGTTATGAACACGAGATATAATTGGAGGTAAGGCGAGTCTATAGGCCACAGTTCCTACTCGATCGAGGATTTCAAATGGACCAATAAATCGAGGATTGAGCTTTTCTTTCTTCCCAAATCTCATAACTCCTTTCCATGGAGCAACACATAATAATACATGATCTCCAACATTGAATTCCACGTTTCTTTGATGAAGATCAACATAACTCTTTTGTCGATCTTATGAGGTTTGTATACGTTGCCGGATCATTTGAATCTTTTTCGTAGTCATACGTACAAATTCTGGTCCCAACAATGTTTCTTTACCCACCTCGTTCCAGCATACTGGAGAATGACACTTGCGTCCATACAACATCTCGAACGGAGCCATGCCTATACTTGCTTGATAACTGTTATTGTAGGAGAATTCCACTACTGGCAAGTACTTGTGCCAACTCTCTTTGAAGTGTAGGACATAGAGTCTTAATAGATCTTCAAGAGTTTGAATAGTCCTCTCCAACTGCCCGTCCGTCTAAGGATGATATGCCAAATTGAATCGTAAATCCGTAGCTTTTTGCAAACTAACCCAAATTCATGAAGTGAATCTTGGATCTCGATGAGAAACTATGGATACTGGCATACCATGCAGTGTTACAATCTCATTTATGTATATACGAGCAAGATGTTCAAGTGAATATGTTTCTCGTATAGGTAAAAATGTGCAGACTTAGTTAATCTATCGACAATGACCCAAATTGCATCTATGCCTTGAGAAACCTTTGGAGGACCAGTAACGAAATCCATGTTAATGTGCTCCCACTTCCATTCTAGAATTTCAAGTGGTTGCAATGGACCTTTTGGTACTTAATGCTCCGCCTTGATACGTTGACAAGTTAAACACCTTAAGATAAACTCCGTTATCTCTCTCTTCATATTGCTCCACCAAAATGTATGTCGAAGATCACGATACATTTTGGTACTTCCAGGATGGATTGCAAACGGTGTGTTGTGTGCCTCCATCATGATTTTATATTTCAAATCAGAGTTGTTAGGAACATAAAGTCTGGAGTTAACTTAAAGTATTCCTTCTTCGTCGATTCTTGCTTCTGGAAGAGCACCTTCTTGCACTTTCTTCCTCATACACATCAGCTCCAAGTCTGTAGCTTGAGAAACTTTAACTTTATCGATTAAATTTGGTTCTACTCAGTATATTTGACATCATTACGTGGGTCCCTAAAATCTTTAACTCTATCTTCATCCTTCGTAAGTCATACAAAATGGGCCTTTGCGTTGATAATATTACACTCGTAGCCGTATATGATCTTCTACTCAACGCGTCAGCTACCACATTTACTTTTCCAAGATGGTATTGAATGGTATGATCGTAATCTTTAAATAGCTCGAGCCAACGTCATTACCGCATGTTGAGTTCCTTTTGGGTGAAGAAATATTTGAGGATTTATTGATCTGTATAGATCTCCACTTTTCCCCATACATGTAATGTCTCTAGATCTTTAGCGCAAAAACGATTGCTGCCAACTCTAGATCATGATTAGGATAATTCCTCTCATATTCTTTGAGTTGTCGTGAGGCATGTGCTTTGACTTTCCCATATTGCATGAGAACACATCCTAAACCTCTGCTTGAAGCATCACTGTAGATGACAAATCCCTTCGATCCTGATGGTATTGTCATAACAGGTTCTGAAATGAGTCTCCTCTTGAGTTCTTAAAAACTCTTCTCACATTCCTCGCTCCAACCAAATTTTGTATCTTTTCGAGTCATCTGAGTTAACGGAGTGGTGATTCGAGAAAATCCTTCCAAGAATCTTCGATAATAACCAGCTAAGCCCAGAAAGCTACGTACTTCAGTTATTGACTTAGGTTGCTCCCAACTTTGTATTACTTCAATCTTCGCCGGGTCAACCGATATTCCATGATTTGATATCATGTTCCCAAGGAATGCTACATTCTCAAGCCAGAACTCGTATTTCTTCAACTTGGCATATAGCTTGTTTTCACGAAGCTTTTGGAGTATCAGCCTCTAGTGTTGCTCATGATCTTCACGGCTTTTGGAGTATATAAGGATGTCATCAATAAAGATAACCAAAAAATAATCCAAATATTTCTTGAATACTCGGTTCATCATATCCATAAAGGCAGCAGTAGCATTAGTCAATCCAAAATACATGATTAGGAATTCGTAATGCCTGTACCGAGTTCTGAAAGCAGTCTTTGGAATGTCATTAGTTTTAATCTTTAACTGATGATATCCGGAATGAAGATCGATTTTTGAAAAGATCATGATTCAACTCATGATAATCAATGCAAAGTCGCATACTCCCATCTTTCTTCCTTACGAATAAAACAAGAGCACCCCAAGGAGACGTACTAGGACAAATGAAACCGATGTCTAATAGTTCCTGCAGTTGAGTTTTTAACTCCTGAAGTTCAATAGGAGCCATTCGATATGGGGTTTTGGAAATGGGTTTTGTACCGGGTTCAAGGTCAATGCAAAATTAGATTTCACGCTCTGGGGGTAAGCCATGAAGTTCTTTAGGGAATACGTCAAGAAATTTACTAACAATAGAAATATCATTCAAATCTAACGTATTTATGTTTAAATTTGTGACATGGTCTAAAAAAGCTTGACATTCGTTTTTCAATAAACGAATGACTTTATGGCTTGATATGACAGTGATTGACATTAGTGGTTTGGTTGCTTGAATTCGCATAACTGGTTGGTTAGGAATATGAAAGCTAACAACCTTATGAAAACAATCAAGTTTAGCATGATGCGTAGTTAACCAATCAATCCATAAAAGCACATCAAATGCAAGTATTTTCAAAGAGATGAGATCTACAGATAATGTGATAGTGCCAATTTAAATGAAAAAAGATTTATAAACATTGGATGTAATGAAGGTTTCTCCCAACGGAGTTTCAACAGATAAGTCAAAGTCTAATTTCTCTGGAGTCAAATTTAAACGTTGAGCGCAAGTAGGTGAAATAAAGAATGGGTATAACCGGTATCAATTAAGGTATAGACTTCGCAAGAGTTTATGATTAGCTTACCCGTGATAACTTCGTTCGGGTTCCTATCTTTTTGGGAGGTCACGACAAACGCTCTCCCTTGAACTACCGGCTTTGACTTGTTTGGGACGATCGTTGGTGTCACCTTCCCAGCTAGACTTGACTTCACTACATGATAAAATTGAGCTAGGTGACCTTCTCTTCTACAATTGAAACACGCTTTGGGTTGCTACGTACAATTTGGACTGATGTGTCCCTCATCTCCGCATCTGTAGCATATGACCGGTGGTCATTCTCCTTCCTTGAAAACTTGTGCTGGTGCTGCTGTCTTTCCATCATTATTGAATCTCCTCTTTTTAAAATTTCCACTAGACTTATTTCTTCTTTATCTTGGCCAGGATTACCACCGAAGTGGTTACCATTTTTGGCATGATAATTTCCTCCACGTTTGTTGTCACCACTTCGATGACTGCTACCACTGGTATGACTATTATCATTTTGCCAGCTGCTATCTTTTTGTTGGGCTGACACATTATCATGCTCCAATAACTGAGCCATATTCACAACATCTAAATACAAACACAATTTGTGAGAAATGAGGTATTGAAAAATTTCGGGTTTCAAACCTCGTAGAAACATTCACGTCATACGCTCCGTATTATCTACCAAATGAGATGTAAACCGGGATAACTCCGTAAACTTAGCCTCGTATTACGATTCGGTCATATTATTTTGTTCCAGCTTGATAAATTCTACCTCTTTCATGTGACGAACACTTTTAGGAAAGTACTTGTCATTGAACAATTCTTGGAACTTCTCCCAAGACATCTTTAATGCAGAAAGATGAGTACGTTTTATAGATTACCACCAGTAATCCGCCTCTCCTCACAACATGAAGGTCGCAAAGGGAACCTTTTTCTCCTCAGAGCATCCCAAGACATCAAATATCTTGATGATCTGCTTAATCCACGTCTCTGCCTTAAGTGGCTCTGGCTTTCCCAAAAACTCTGGCGGTCCCAGCTCCTTGAATTGCTTAGCGGTGACCAGCCGAGAGTTTCCATTGATTCCACCTGCATTTTGAATAGGAATCTCTCTCGCTTGGTGTTGCATGAATTACAGAAAGCTCCTAAACATCCCATCGTTCATCATTTGGTTGGTGTTGTTGTTTACATGAGAATTATTGCCTTCTTGATGCACATTATCCTGGTTATTAATTAGCGGTGACTCAACGGTCTCAAAATTTTTAGATGCCATTCTCAAACACTGCCACAAAACAAGGGTGACATGCCACATATTATCCCTATATTCTGACCGACCAATTAAATAACAAATAAGCTTAGGTAGGACGCACTAACGAAGAATTTATTCGTCTCTCCCCTCCTAGTTTTAGCCTCAGATATCCGCCAGAGATCCTATCCCTAAGCTTTGATACCAACTATGACACCCCTAAAATAGGTATACACAACCCATTCTGAGTAGCCAAATACATTGTACATAATTTAAATACAAACTTAATTTATACAATTATCAATTGTCGTGTGAAATACGACAAAACGCAAGCTGAGAGTTTTAACACGAATACTGTTTCATAGACAATATCCAAACTCAAATGGAGTCCTCATTACAATTATTTTCACACTATTTTATAGAATAGTGAGGACTACTATAGTAACCATCTTGGACCGTCACTCCATTCCCCGACTAGTCCCAGCTATATTCTCATTTCTTGAAGATAACAATAAAAGAAAAGGTGAGCTCAACTAGCCCAGTAAAGAATATTATGACTAAGATAATGCAGAATAAATTATCCTTAGCCTTCAACAGTGTAAAAACTGATAGAATACAATAGACAACAAGTTTAACTGCAGCGGAACAAGCAATCCATTAGAAGAGTCAAGTAGAGTATGATGTCTACTATCTTCTACGATTTAAAATTTCATCATCAATATTTTATCTCTATAACACATTAAAATGAATAATCCACATCACCGAATTATCCATGCACTACGGGCCAATGATATTCGTTAGTATCACATCTACGAATAATCCATGCACTACGGGCAAAGGATATTCATTATTATCACATCCACGAATTATCCATGCACTACGGGCCAATGATATTCGTTATTATCACCAGTGGTCATGATCATGCCAAACAACTGTCCATCAATGCACTACGGGCCAATGAGAACTTTTACCACATCATTTGTAACATTACTGGTCATGATTATACCGATACATAATTCCTGGTCATAATCATACCAATCAATAGTCCATCTATGCACTACGGGCCAAAGATGACTTTCACCATAATATAAGCATGAGGATGATGACAATGATATAAAAAATCAATCAAGTGAGATCAATGATAAATTTTAAAGATTTATAATTCAATTTATCCAGAGTTCAAGAATGTCTAAATTGTCAACATGATAACTACTTTGTTGAGTAAAATTCAAGAATAATATTCATGTATCAAAAATAACTTGGACAAAAAAAATCAATTTTTTGTCGTGAATAGTACCCCGGGTGAATAGTACCCGAGTGAATAATACCGTATGTATAAATTGTACCGTATGAATAGTGCCGTATGTATGAATAGTGCACATGAATAGTACTCTGGCATGTAAAGGTTAAAATTTAACAAGAATGTTCAGAAAATTATTTTAGTGGAACGATACTAGATGAAGCGCAAATTTCAAGGATATTCTATTAATTTCAAAGAGTATAGAAGCAATACTTATCAAAATAAGTATAGATTAGGACTATGAAACGAAATAATATTACTTACATATTACAGAATATGGAAGAAAATATTATTTCTTACGAATATTGAATGAAAATAATATCCCTTACCTTAAAAGGAGAGTAATTCTGACCGATATATTGGGGATATTCTTGAAGAAAACTTGCACTATTTGCTTCACTCAAAGTTTCCTTAAACTCAAAGAAATACGCTCAATATTATGGAAGAAGAATTCTCTGATTCTGGTGTGATTTTCATTTCTAAACTAAGCATCCTATTTATAGGAGATTGGTAGGGCACTATTTGAAATTTTCATGGGTGAACAGGAAGAAAAATTTCATGAGTTTCGTCTGATTTTTCTGATTTTCACTATGCAGCACTATGTAGCACTATGCAATATAAAACAAAAACTGAGATAACTTTCTACTGACGATTTTGAAAAATGAGTAAATGGGGGTCCATGTAATAAGCTAAATTTATAATAAATACTTCATGACAAACCCCTTTTATTAATCTTAAATCACTTGACTAAACACATTTTTAATCTTTCAACAATTATTCATCATTAATATTTTAACTCACAATATTAACAACCAGATCATTCCCAGGAAAGAGGGGGCTTTCCGATAAGGACTTCTTCTTATTGGCGCGCAATTTGATGACCTAATCCCTTTCCTCGACAGAACTTTCTAGACATTGTCAATAATGCAAATAATAATATGAATAACTTTGTCGTCACATTTATTGATTTAATAATATAAAATATTGTGTAGATGATACTGTGACAATAATTGAATCAATAATTTGAGATACTATGCATCAACTATTGTTGCAATAATTGAATAAAACTAAGTGACTTCTCACGTAAGCGTCAATAATCAAAGATATCGTATAATACCGGTAATTACTCTTTATGCAACCACGCCAGTACATCGTACTTTTATCACCGGGTATTTCAACAGTTAATGTGACGCCCCAAAATAGGTATACATCACCCATCTTGAGTCGTCAGAAAATACACTACTGACAACTCCATTTATACAACTGTCGTATGCGTAATACGATCCACGCTTAAATGCGAGTTTTAATACAAATATATATAACTCTCGGTGCCTCACCACAACACCTTACAATGGTACCTTACATAAAGGTACGATCAATAACTATTTTAGAAATTAAAATATTTGGAAAATACTCAAGGAAACCTTCGTGCATGGGAGGCCATGCGTGCCTAGGTTATGATAGATATCATATGCCCACGTAATTATCCTTGGTTGATTGAATAGTCCCCAAAGAAAAATGAGAAGATTATTATCATGTTCTTTCCAATGGTGAGTCTTATCTTGACATATAATTATCTCCATTGTCTCCAATTGAGAATTATATTTCAACCAAACTCCAAGATTATATAGGTAGTGTGACGCCCCCCAAAATAGGTATACATCACCCATCTCGGGTCACCAAATACGTGGTACATAATACAAATACAAACTTAATTATACAACTAGAGCTGAGAGTTTTTACATGAATATTGTCTCATAAACAGTATCCAAACTCAAATTCAATCCTCATTACTTTTATTATCACACTAAATAATGAGGATTACTAAAATAGCCATCTCGGACCATCACTCCGTTCCCCGACTAGTCCCGGCTATATTCTCATTTCCTGAAGAGAATAATGAAAGCAAAAGGGTGAGCTCAACTAGCCCAGTAAGAAAAATTATGACTAAGATAATGCAGAATAAGTTATTGTTAGTCTTTAACAATGTTAAACTGATAGAATATAATAAACAACAAGTTTAACTGCAGCGGAACAAGCAATCCATTAGAAGAGTCAAGTAGAGCATGATATCTACTATCTTCTATGATTTAAAAAGGTTTTTATCAACTTTATCGCTGAGACTCAGCTAAATAAATAAACCACATAATCGAATCATCCATGCACTACGGGCCAAGGATATTCATGTAATCATCAATGGTCATGATTATACCGAATAATCCCTGGTCATAATCATATCAATCAACAGTCCATCTATGCACGTAAGCCAAAGATGATTTTCATAGAAATATAAGCATGAGGATGATGACAACGATATAAGAATTCGATCAAACGAGATCAAGGATAAATATTAAAGACTTTAAATTTATCCAGAGTTTAAAAATATCCAAATTGTCAACATGATAATGCTTTGTGGAGTAAAATTCAAGAATAATATTCATGTATCAAAAATAATCTTGTACAGAAAAGAAATCAATTTTTATCGTGAATAGTACTACAGATGAATAGTACCTGAGTGAATAGTACCCCAACATGAAAAGTGTTCCGAATACCCGAGTGAATAATATTTGAGTGAATAGTAACTGGGTGAATAGTAACCCGTGAATAGTAACTCATGAATAGTACCTCGGTATGAAAAGTGCCTCGAATACCCGAGGGAATAATATTATAGTAAATAGTAACCGGGTGAATAGTAACCCGTGAATGGTACACTGGGTGAAAATATTGCTATTTAATAAGAAAGTTCAGAACAATATTCCAATTAAACGATACTGGATGAAGCGCAAAACTTCAAGGATATCCCACTAATTTTAGGGATTATAGAAGCAATACTTACCATAGTAAGTTTAGATTTAAGAATATGAAAAGAAATAACATACGAAACTGCAAATGGATTTTCACCCGTCATACGGTACGTAATCCGCGTAGACAGGTTATTCCGACATATTAAAGGATGAATACTAAAAAATAGTATTCCTTATGAATACGAAAGAAATAATATCCCTGACGAATACAACAAATAATATCACTTACCTTAGTAGAAGACTTGATACTACAATAGTGAAGTAGCAGAATACTCTTCTTCTTGCTCTCTATAGTTTCTCTCTCTATAGTTTCTCTTGTGAGTCTCAGTGAATTGGTGAGAATGAAAGAAGAATTAAGCTTCTATTTATAGGAGAATGGACTAAATAGTAACTTATTCATGAACGATCCAGATTGATTTAGTATTAGAACATACGGTCCATATTGATTACTATTAGAACCACAACCGACGGTCCAGATTGATTTACTTTTAAAACCACCACCGACGGTCCAGATTGATTACTTTTAAAACCACCACCGATGGTCCAGATTGATTACTTTTAAAACCACCTTCAATGGTCCAGATTGATTTACTATTAAAACCACCACCGACGGTCCAGATTGATTTATTATTAAAACCACCATCAATGATCCAGATTGATTTACTATTAAAACCACCACCAATGGTCTAGATTGATTTAACTTATTACACTTTGGTACCCCTAAAGTTTTCCAAGTTTGCATTATTCCCCTCTAACTTTTGTAATTCACTTATCTTCAACAAACACATTCTTAATACTTCAACAATTTTTCATCATTAATATTATAACTCACAATATTTAACAACCAGATCATTCCCAGGAAAGAGGGGGCTTTCCAATAAGGATTTCTCCCTATTGGCGCGCAATTAGATGACCAAACCTCTCATCGATAGAACTTTCTAGACATTGTCAATATTGTAAATAATAATATGAATAACTTTGTTGTCTCGATTATTGATTTAATAATATAAAATATTATACAGATGATACTATGACAATAATTGAATCAAATAACGTGAGATACTATGCAACAATTACTGTAGCAATAATTGAGTAAACTAAGTGGCTTCTTACGTAAGCTCAATAATCAATACCGTGTGCTACTATGCAACCACGCGTATTACTGTACTTTTACCACCGGGTAGTTCAACAATTAACGGTAAAACTTTCGCCATTATTTTTATAAAAAGATATTTCTATCGCTTTCTAACTCCGACAGTTATTTCGTTATGGGGTCCACCAATGATGGTGTCGTCGTACGGATATTTCCTGACAAAAAGAATATTCCCCGACCAAACGAATATTTTATATCAACTTGCTTACTTTGCAAAATTTTCAAATATCACCCTTAACTTTAACCTTTTATCAATTTAACCATTTAATAAATAGAATAACAATTATAAGAAAATTGAATACTTTCATTTCATAAAATTCGGGGTCTTACAGGTAGTGCTCGTAGATATACTCAATAAGTGGATGTGCACAACCCTGTCTTATGATAACACGAAGTCGTATGTCATTAGACATCTTGTATGATAGTGGCAAAACACCCTTCCAAAGTTGGGTTCGCCTCACCCTATTTGATTCACCAAATATAACTATTAAATGACGTATAAAATACAATCGCTTATCTAAAGTTCTCAATCAAATTATTTCCATACTGTTTAGGGAGAACCTCAACAGCTATAGACCACCGTTCTAATCCCTTGTTACCCCTGCTCGACCCAGCTACACTCTTGTTACCTAAAAGGAATTGTAAAGCAAAAGGGTGAGCACAACTAGCCCAGTAAAGAATATCATGACTAAAGATAATATTATCAATAGCCTTCGTCAATAATAAATCAGAGATTTAGAACATATGGTAGATGATTAAACTTTTCAACCATAGTTACAGCGGAACGAGCAATCCATTAGAAGAGTCAAATATACCATAAAGTCTATTATCTTCTCCATGTTAAAAGTCCACCAATAATGTTTTATCCTCAGAACATCAATCAACAGGTTCCTCATCCCACAATCATGTGAATAACTCATAATCATAATTATGGTTCTAAATTCCTCTTCGCACTCGGACGAAGATAATTTTCATCACCGCCTTTACCGAAATATCAAAGATCATGGTTATACCAAATCACAATTCTGCTCATAATCATACTAATAAATTCATCTTTGCACTACTACCGAAGATATGCATTAATGATTCATCTTTTGCACTACTGAAAGCCAAAGATATACAAATCATATTTTAGAAGAGTCAGTAGAGCATGATATCTACTATCTTCTACGAATTAAAAGTTTATTATCAATATTTTATCGCTGAGACTCAGCTTAATAAATAATCCACATCACCGAATTATCCATGCACTACGGCTAAGGATATTCGTTTGTGAGACCCCGAATTTTATGAAATAAAAGTATTCAATTTTTTTTTTCTATTTTGGTAAATAGCACGGTATTGATTATTGATGCTTATGTGATAAGTCACCCAGTTTTGTTTTATTGGTATTATTAATGTAATAAAACAGAAAAACTTTTTTATATAAAACAGAATACTTTTATAAAGTTATTCTATAAATAGAATATATTATATTCTATTATGCATAGTGTTTTGCATAGTAAAATCTTTTTATATAAAACAAAATACTTTTATAAAGTTATTCTATAAATAGAATATATTATATTTTATTGTGCATAGTGTTGCATAGTGTGACGCCCCAAAATCGGTATATATCACCCATCTTGAGTCGCCAGATATATGGTACATAATTCAAATACAACTTAATAATACAACTGTCGTGTACAATACGACAAAACATAAACTGTGAGTTTGAATACAAATATTGTCTACTAGAGAGTATACAAACTCAAAAGGAGTCCTCATTACAATTATTATCACACTATTTCACAGAATAGTGAGGACTACTAATGCAAACATCTAGGACCATCACTCTGTTCCCCGACTAGTCCTAGCTACGTTTTCATTTCCTGAAGAGAACAATAAAAGAAAAGGGTGAGCTCAACTAGCCCAGTAAGAAATATTATGACTAAGATAATGCAGAATAAATTATAAATAGCCTTCAACAAAGATAACAACCGATAGAATATAATAGACAACAAGTTTTAGATCAAAAAAGCTGCGGTGAATAAGCAATCCATTAGAAAGAGTCAGTAGAGAATAAAATCTACTATCTTCTATGATTTAAAAGGTTTTCATCACTTTTATCATTTGGGACTCGACTTAATAAATAATCCACATCATCGAATCACCCCGCACTATGGCGATCAGATATTCTTTAGTATCACGACCACAAATTATCCATGCACTACGGGCCAGGACATTCGTGTATTCATTAATGGTCATGATCATGCCAACAACTATCCATCAATGCACTACGGACCAATGAGGACTTTTACCACATCATTTGTAACATTACGGTCATGATTACACCGAATAATCCCTGGTCATAATCATACCAAGTCCATCTATGCACTACAGGCCACAGATGACTTTCAACAAAATATAAACATGAGGATGATGACAATGATATAAGAATTCAATAAAACAAGTTCAAGAATTAATTTGTCGGGAACCAATAATGTCCAAATTATCAACATGATATTTCTTTGTGGAGTAAAATTCAAGAATGCTCGAGAAGAATATTTCCATGAAAAGATCTTTGGATGAAGCGTAAATATCAAGGATATTCCACTAATTTCATGGATTATAGAAGTCAAAACATTAACCAACTGAGTATAATAAAGAATGGAATAACAAAAGAAATCACCATGCGTGCGATAGATTTGCCATACGCGAGTTATTCCAATGAAATAATAAATAACGGAATCGGTCCAAATGCGTAAAAGCGCATGAGGCGGGATATTCAACATGAATAATAAAGAAGCGGAATCAATCCCACGTAAAACGCATGTATGAGCATGTGATATTCCAATGAATAATAAAGACGGAACCAAGTCCCAACGTGAAACGCAGAGACATGATATCCCAACAGAATAATAAAAAAGCGAAATCGGTCCCGTAAAAGCGCACTGACGTGATATATTCAATGTAATAATAAAGACGGAACCAAGTCCGGCGTAGAAACACATGATTAGGATATTCCAAATGTAATAATAAAGAATGGAAATAACGAGAAGAATTTCACCAAGTATAGGGTATCTTAGCATGTCAAAGTTATTCCAACATAATAACAAAGAATGGAATAACGAAGTTCTCTTCATGAAGACGAAAAAAAGAAATAATACTCCCTATGAGTACAACAAATAATATTCCCTACCTTAGAAGAAACTGGATATACAAGTTGTGAAGTAGCAGAATACTTTTCTTCTTTCTCTCTATAATTTCTCTCTATAATAATTGCTCTATAGCTTTAGTGAATTGGTGAGAAATGAAGGAAGAATGAGCTTCTATTTATAGGAAAATATAGTTTCGATAATTGCACATTTTGGGGCTCGAAAAAATTACGATCTGATACCTCCAACTTTTCTTTCATTTTTAATTTAGTCCTGCAAGTATTATCAATCTTGCACCAACTCCCCTAATAGTAAATCATGTGAATCAATAGTACAATCATGTGAATAAATAGTATAATCATGTGAATAAATAGTATAATCATGTGAAAAAAATTAATTACAGTATAGTACCTTCAACTATACCTCCATTTTAGACTTAGTCATGCAAGTATTATCAATCTTGCACCACCACCCCTAATAGTATAAGAATGTGAATCAATAGTACCCCGTGAATAATAACTCGTGAATAGTAACTCGTGAATAGTAATTCATGAATAGTAACTCATGAATTGTAATTGTGAATGAATATACTCTAAACCTGTGCTCCGAATACCGAGTGAATAATATAACCTCCGGACATCAATTATCATCGAAATAAATGTCAATTTCCACTAACACTAATAATCCCAATACAATGGAACAATCAATTTCATCTTTAATCAACACAACTTATTCATCATTAATATTATAACTCACAATATTTAACAACCAATCGTTTCCGGAAAGAGGGGCTTTTCCGATAAGGATTTCTCCTTATTGGCGCCGCAATTAGGTGACCAAACCTCTCCTTGATGAACTTCTGAACATTGTCAATATTACAAATAATAATATGAATAACTTTGTCGTCTCAATTATTGATTTAATAATAATAAATATTATGCAGATGATATTTGTGACAATAATTGAATCAATAATATGAGAGATATGATCACGAATTATTGTAGCAATAATTGAGTATAATGAGTGACTTCTCATGTAGCATCAATAATCAATACCGTAATGCTACTATGCAACCCACGCGTATTCTTGTACTTTTAACACCGGGTGTTTCAACGATTAACGGTAAAACTTTAGCATAGTTATTTTCATAAAAAGATAATTTTTTTGTCGTTTTCTCAATTCGACAATAATTTCATTGTGGGTCCACCAATGATTGTACTATCATACGGATATTCCCTAGACAAAAATAATATTCCCCGACCAATCGAATATTATATAACAACTTGCGTACTTTGCAAAATTTATAAATATTACCCACAACTATAACATTATATCAAATCCACACCATAATATTTAAAAAAATTATTTCGAGAAAATTAAATCTTTATTCATAAAATCTGGGTCTCACAATCTCCCTCCTTATGAAATTTCGCCCTCAAAAATTTACGTGCGATGCACTGGTATCTTAGCAAGATGAGGATACCTTGACCTCACTTTTAAATTCTAACCCTTGAGGTATAACCTTTGAGTGTCGAATATAATCCTTCTTATCCAAGATTTTAACATGTATCTCCTCATACGTTAAATCATCCGCTATCTCGTCCGGTTCTAAATTAATAATGTGGTTCGGGTCATCCCCATATTTACGTAACGTCGATACGTTAAAAATGTTATGAACACGCGACATATTTGGCGGTAAAATGAGTCTATAAGCCACAGTTCCTACTTTATCGAGGATTTTAAATGGGCCAATTAAATCGAGGGTTGAGATTTCTTCTCTTCGTCGATTCTTGCTTCTAGAATAACGCCCTCTTGAACCTTCTTAATTCTTCACATTCATCAGCTCCAGGTGTGTAGCTTGAGCGACTTTAACTTTATCGATTAAAGTCGATTCTACTCGTATATTCGTTATCTTTACGGGGGTTCGTATATTCGCACTTGTAAATGCATACGATCTTCTACTCAACGCGTCAGCTACCACGTTTGCTTTTCCACGATGGTATTGAATGATATGATCGTAATCTTCAATGACTTTCGAGCCAACGTCTTTGGCACATATTACGTTCATTTTAGGTGAAGAAAATATTTGAGGGTTTAAGAAATGGGTTTTGTCTTTGGGGTCAATACAAAATTTGATTTCACGCTCTAGGGTAGGCTAAGAAGTCTTCAAGAATACGTCGAAAATTTATTAATAATAGAAATATCATTCAAAACTGTGACTCTCATCCAAGACTTGGATAGTACGTCACATTGATACCTATCAACTTGACATCGTCATTCACCACGTCGCCTACAGAAAGTCTGGCTTCAGTGCATTCCACACAAGGAAGTCAACAACGAAAGGACCGGGGCTCTTTACTTATGGCTTGATATGACCATGATTGACTTTAGTGGTTTGGTTGCTTGAATTCGCATAACAGGTTGGTTAGGAATATGAAAGCTAACAACCTTACAAAAAGCTTGATAAGTAGCTAACCAATCGATTCCTAAAATCACATCCAAGGCAAGTATTTTCAAAGAGATATGATCGACAGGTAACGTGAAAGTGTCGATTTGAATTAAACAAGATTTATAAATAGTGGAGGTAACGAAGGTTTCTCCCAACTGAGTTTAAACAGATATATCAAAGTCTAACTTCTCCGGAGTTAGCTTCAAACATTGAGCATAACTAGGTGAAATAAAAGAGTGAGTAGAACCGGTATCTAACACGGTATAGACTTCAAAAGAGTTTATGACTAACATACCTGTGATAATTTTATTCAGGTTCCTCATCACGAAAAAAATGCTCTCTTAAACTACCGGCTTTGGCTTGTCTGGGACATCCTTTGGCATCACTATCCCAGCTGGAATTGACTTCACCATACGACAAAATCGAGCTAGGTGACCTTCTCTTCCGCAATTAAAACACGCTTTGGATTCTTCACGTGCAGTTTGGACGGATGTGTCCCTCCCCTCCGCATTTGAAACATATCGATGGTGTTCGTTCTTCTTCCTTTGAAATGGGTCTTTGGTCTTTGGCGTCTTCCGTCATTGTTGAACCTTCTCTTCTTGAAATGTCCATTCTTATTGTTTTGTCCATGATTACCACCGAAATGGTTACCATTCATGGCATGATAATTTCCCCCACGATGGTTATCATTGTTCCGATGGTCATTGCCACCGGTACGATTACTATCATGTTGTTGGTCGTTGCCTTTTGGTTGTGCTGACTCGTTATCGCGTTCCAATAACTGAGCCATATTCACAACATCTGAATAAAAACAAAGTTTGTGAGAAATGAGGTATTGGCGTATATTGGGTTTCAAACCTCTTAAAAACATTCGCGTCATTCGCTCCTCATTATCGACCAAATGGGATGCAAACCGAGACAACTCGGCAAACTTAGCCTCGTACTGCGACACGGTCATATTGTTTTGCTCCAGCTTGATGAACTCCACCTCCTTCATGTGACGAATACTTTCGGGAAAGTACTTGTCGTTGAAAAACTCTTGGAACTTCCCCCAAGACATCTTGAGTGCGTCAGTCTGGGTGCGTTTTACAAATTCCCCTAGTAATCTTCCTCTTCACGCAACATAAAGGTGGCAAAGGGAACCTTTTACTCCTCTGAGCATCCCAAGACATCAAATATCTTGGTGATCTGCTTTAACCATGTCTCCGCCTTAAGTGGTTACGGCTTTCCCAAAAGTCCGGTGGTCCCAGCTCCTTGAATTGCTTAGCGGTGACCAACCGTGGGTTGCCATTGTTTCCTTCTGTATTATGAACATGAGTGGCCTTTGCCTGATGTTGCATGAATTCTAAAACGCTCCTAAACGTATCGTCGTTCGTCAATTGATCAGTGTTGGTGTTTACAAGAGGATTATCGCCATCCTGTTGCACATTGTCTGATTATTGATCCGTGGAGACTCAACGGTCTCTGTGCTCTCATTGCTATTCTCAACATTCTCGGATGTCATTTTCAAATATTGCCACACAAAACAAGGGTTAATTAACATATCACATATTATCCCTATACTCTGACCGACCAATTAAATATCAAATAAACTTAGGTAGGTCATACTAGCGAAGGAATTCTTCGTCTCTCCCCTCCTAGTTCCATTCTCACATCTTAGCCAGGGATCATATCCCTAAGCTTTGATACCAACTGTGACGCCCCCAAAATCGGGTATACATCACCCATCTTGAGTCGCCAGATACATGGTATATAATTCAAATACAACTTAATAATACAACTATGGGTAATATACAATACGACAAAACATATAAGTATGAGTTTGAATACAAATATTGTCTACTAGAGTATATACAAACTCAAAAGGAGTCCTCATTACAATTATTATCACACTATTTCACGAATAGTGAGGACTACTAATGCAAACATCTAGGACCATCACTCTGTTCCCCGACTAGTCCTAGCTACGTTTTCATTTCCTGAAGAGAACAATAAAAGAAAAGGGTGAGCTCAACTAGCCCAATAAGAAATATTATGACTAAGATAATGCAGAATAAATTATAAATAGCCTTCAACAGTATAACAACTGATAGAATATAATAGACAACAAGTTTTAGATCAAAAACTGCAGCGGAATAAGCAATCCATTAGAAGAGTCAAGTAGAGAAAAAAATCTACTATCTTCTATGATTTAAAAGGTTTTTCATCACTTTTATCACTGGGACTCAGCTTAATAAATAATCCACATCATCGAATCACCCCTGCACTACGGCCAAGGATATTCTTTAGTATCACGACCACAAATTATCCATTCACTACGGGCCAAGGACATTCATGTATTCATTAATGGTCATGATCATGCCAACAACTATCCATCAATGCACTACGGGCCAATGAGGACTTTTACCACATCATTTGTAACATTACGGTCATGATTACACTGAATAATCCTTGGTCGTAATCATACCAAGTCCATCTATGCACTCACGAGCCACGAGATGACTTTCAACAAAATATAAACATGAGGATGATGACAATGATATAAGAATTCAATAAAACAAGTTCAAGAATTAATTTATCCAGGAACCAATAACGTCCAAATTGTCAACATGATATTTCTTTGTGGAGTAAAATTCAAGAATGCTCAGAAGAATATTTCCATGAAAGATACTGGATGAAGCGTAAATATCAAGGATATTCCACTAATTTCATGGATTATAGAAGTCAAAACATTAACCAACCGAGTATAATAAAGAATGGAATAACAAAAGAAATCACCATGCGTACGCGATAGATCGCATACGAGAGTTATTCCAACAGAATAATAAATAATTGGAATCGGTCCGTAAAACGTAAAACGCATGATGGGATATTCCAATAGAATAATAAAAAGCGGAATCAATTAAGGCGTAAAAGCATGAACGGGATATTCCAACATAATAATAAAGACTTTTAACCAAGTCCGGCGTAGAACATATGAGATATATCCCAACGTAATAATAAAGATTTTAAATCGGGTCCCAAGTAAAAACGCGCATGACGAGATATTCCAATGAAATAATAATAAAGATTTTAACCGAATCCAAGATAGAACACATGAATGGATATTCCAAATGTAATAATAAAGAATGGAACAACAGAAGAATTTCACCAAGTATGCGGTACTTCGCATAGACATGTTATTCAGACATAATAACAAAGAATGGAATAACAGAAGTTCTCTTCATGAAGACGAAAGAAAGAAATAATACTCCCTACGAGTACAACAAATAATATTCCCTACCTTAGAAGAAACTGGATATAGAAGTAGTGAAGTAGCAGAATACTTTTCTTCTTTCTCTCTATAATTTCTCTCTATAATAATTGCTCTATAGCTTTAGTGAATTGGTGAGAAATGAAGGAAGAATGAGCTTCTATTTATAGGAAAATATAGTTTCGATAATTGCACGTTTTGGGGCTCGAAAAAATTACGATACAATACCTCCAACTTTTCTTTCATTTTTAATTTAGTCCTGCAAGTATTATCAATCTTGCACTCCCTAATAGTAAATCATGTGAATCAATAGTACAATCATGTGAATAAATAGTATAATCATGTGAATAAATAGTATAATCATGTGAAAAAATTAATTACAGTATAGTACCTTCAACTATACCTCCATTTTTAACTTAGTCATGCAAGTATTATCAATCTTGCACCACCACCCCTAATAGTATAAGAATGTGAATCAATAATACCTCGTGAATAATAACTCGTGAATAGTAACTCGTGAATAGTAACTCGTGAATAGTAATTCATGAATAGTACTCAAACCGAACGAAAAAGTGCTCAATACCCGAGTGAACAATATAACCTCCAGACATCAATTATCATCGAAATAAATGTCAATTTCCACTAACACTAATAATCCCAATACAATGGAACAATCAATTTCATCTTTAATCAACACAACTTATTCATCATTAATATTATAACTCACAATATTTAACAACCGAGTGTCGTTTCCGGAAAGAGGGGCTTTTCAGATAAGGATTTCTCCTTATTAGCGCCTTGATTAGGTGACCAAACCTCTCCTTGTGAACTTCTAGACATTGTCGAATATTGCAAATAATAATATGAATAACTTTGTCGTCTCAATTATTGATTTAATAATAATAAATATTATGCAAATGATACTGTGACAATAATTGAATCAATAATATGAGAGATATGATGCGAGAATTCTTGTAGCAATAATTGAGTATAACCGAGTGACTTCTCACGTAAGCATCAATAATCAATACCGTGTAATTTCTTACTACGCGACCACGCCAGATATCTTTGTACTTTTTAACACCGGGTGTTTCAACAGTTAACGGTAAAACTTCCGCCGTTATTTTCATAAAGTATTTTTGTCATTTTCCAAATTTAACAATAATTCTATTGTGGGGTCCACCAATGATTGTACCGTCGTACGGATATTTCCCGACATATCGAATATTATACAACAACTTGCGTACTTTGTAAAATTTATAAATATTACCCACAACTATAACATTATATCAAATCCACACCAGAATATTTAAAAAAATTATTTCAAAAAAATTAAATCTTTATTCATAAAATCTGGGGTCTCACACATAGTGTCTGCATAGTGTTTGCATAGGGCCTGCATAGTGTTTGCATAGTAAAATATTTTATAAAGTTATTCGTTTTATTAGATTATAAATAGAATATATTATATTTTATTTAAAAGATTTTGCTTTAAATATGGACTGTAAGATTAAAGTAAATCAATCTGGACCTTTCATGAATTAGTTACTAAGCAGTCCATTCTTCTATAAATAGAAACTCATTCATTCATTATTTCTTACGAATTCGCTGAAACTCTAGAGAGAGAAACTATAGAGAGATTTCTTCTTCTATAATCTTGAGCGTATTTCTTTAGAGTTTAAGAAAGCTTTGAGCGTAGTGCAAGTTTTCTTCAAGTATATTCCCGCCCTACCAGTCTGAATACTTTTCTTTTTAAGGTAGGGGATATAATTGTCGTACTCGTGAAGATTATTATTAATATTTATTATTTTGTTGGAATAACCTGTATACGCAAACTACCCTATACGTGGTGAAATTGTTCTGTTATTCCATTCATTATTAATATGTTGGAATAACTTGTTTATGCGAAGTACCGCATACATGATGAAATTCTTCTAATATTCGGTTCTTTATTATCCTGTCGGAATATCCTGTCTGTGCGTTTATGCCGGACCTGGTTCCATTATTTATTATTCTGTCAGAATATCCTGTCTATGTGTTTACGCCGGACTTGGTTCCATTATTTATTATTCTGTCAGAATATCCTATCTGTGAGTTTACGCCGGACCTGGTTCCATTATTTATTATTCTGTTGGGAATAACCTGTCAATGCAGTCTATCGTACGCATGGTGAATCATTCTGTTATTTCATTCTTTATTATTCTATTGGAATAACCTGTCTATGTGGATTACCACATGCATGGTGAATGATCCTTCGTATTCATACGAATAGTATTTTCATTAAAAAGGGATTTCTGCCAGGGGCAGATTCGTAATTTTTTTGACCCTCAAAAATTCTGGAAAAATTTGAAATGATAATTTAATAAGTTTTCTAAATTGTGTCCAAAAATGGCGATATTTGGATGTATAGATTAAGAGTTATGGATTTTATGGGAAAAGACTATTTTAAAAGTAAACTCTTATAACTCCTTGTGGTTAACTCCAAAATTGGTGAAATTTTTTTTGAGAGTACATGTATATAACAGGAGTATACCCTGTAAATTTTGGAATTGTTGGACAAAAGTATAATTTACGATAAAGGTCTAAATATTCGGCAGTTTTAGCCATATGAAAAATAGTAAATGAATTTTAAAAATTCCGAGAAAAATATCTGTTCAAGATGAGACTATATTCTGCTAAATTCCAGAAAAGAAATATTTTTGGGACTGATTTGGTATTTTTCATGAAAATGAACTAGTTATGAGTAAATGAATGAAATATGTTATGTGAAATAATAAAATTGGAAAATAGGATTTTATGGCTTGAGAATCCTATATAGGGTATATGCAGATTTTGATGAGGGATTTGATCATTGATTATGAAATCTTATGAGTATGACATTTTTGAATGATTAAATGCATTATTTAATAAAGTGTAAACAATTGAAATAAATTGTTTATAAGTTTAAGAAGTGATTAAAATATTGTTATAGTATTAACAGTATTAGATTATGATTTTATTAAGTAATTGATAATGTCTGAATAAATTTAAAGTATTTAATATTTCTCCTTGATTTAGTTTGATTAATGCTTATAATATTGTCATCATCCTCATATTTATATTATGTTGAAAGTCATCTGTGGCCTGTAGTGCATAGATGGACTTGGTATGATTATTATGACCAGGGATTATTCGGTATAATCATGATCGTAATGTTGGAAATGATGTGAAAAAAGTTCTCATTGGCCCGTAGTGCATTGATGGACAATTTTTTGTATGATTATGGCTATGGATTCTCTTCGGCCAAGGGTGCAAAGATGAATTATTTTATAGCATGATCAGGGACATTGATAAAAACACGATTATCTTTGGCCCGTAGTGCATGGATAATTTGTGGTTGTGATACTAATGAAAAAGTCCTCATTGGTCCGTAGTAGTGCATTGATGGATAGTTTTGGTATGATTATGGCTATGGATTCTCTTGACCAAGGGGTGCAAAGATGAATTGTTTTATGGCATGATCGGATAGTTGATGAAAACACGATTATCTTTGGCGCGTAGTGCATGGATAATTAAGTGGTCGTGATACTAAAGAATATCATTGGCACATAGTGCGTGGATGATTCGATGATGTGGATTATTTATTGAGATGAGTCTCAACAATGAAATATTAATTCATGGATGTGATAATAATGAATATCTTTGGCCGTAGTGCAAAGATGATTTAATGATTACGAGTAGGAAATGTGATTTGGTATAACCATGATTTTTGATATTTCAGGTGAAGTCATGTGATGGAAATTATCTTCGTTACAATTGTGATTATGAGTTAGTCACATGATCGTGGACGGGAATTGTTGATTGATGTTACAGAGATAAAACATTATTGGTGGACTTTTAACATAGGTAATAGACTTTTAACTATTCGAGAAAGATAATAAACCTTATATGTTCTATTTGACTTATTATAATGGATTGATAATTCTTATCTTTAGCATGACTTTATGGGTTAGTTGTGTTCACCCTTTCTGACAATTCCTTTGAATAACGAGGGATAACAGAGATAGAATAGTGGTCTCTAGCTGTTGAGGTTCTCCCTAAATAGTATAGAAAAGTGTGTTGTATTCTATACAACATTTAGTAGTTATATTTGGTGAATCAAATAGGGTGAGGTGAACCCAACTTTGGAAGGGTGTTTTGCTACTATTATACAAGATGTCTAATGACATACAACCTCGTGTTATCATAAGACAAGGTTGTGCGCATACACTTGTTGAGTATATCTACGAGCACTACCTATATGATCTTGGAGTTTCTTTAAAATATAATATTCACTTGGAGACAGTGGAGATAGTTATATGTCAAGAAAAGACTCACCATTGGACAGAAGATGATAGTAATCTTCTCGTTTTTCTTTGGGGTCTATTGGGTCAACCAAGGATAATTCTGTGGCCATAAGATATCTATTATAACCTAGACGTATGGCCTCCTATATACGAAGGTTTCTTTTAGCACTTTCCAAAGATTTTAATTTCTAAAACAGTTTTTGACTATACTTTTATGTAAAGTACCATTCTAAGGTTGTGGTCGAGGCACCATGAGAGTTACATACATTTGTATTAAAACTCATAGTTAACTGTGGTCATATTCTATAATGACTGTTTCAACAGTTGTATAAATGAAGTTGTATTTGAATTTTGTACCATGTCATGACTTCAGAATGTGTGATGTATACCTAATTTTGGGGTGTCATATTTTGTATCGAGCTTAGGGATATGGTCATTGGCGGAGATAAGAATCTAGAACTAGGAGGGAGAGCGAGGTTATATATACTTCACTAATGTGTGACTTACCTAAGTCGAAATTGTTTACTTGATAAGTTAACAAATTGTGGTATGTCAATTAACCTTTATTTTGAAGATATATTCTAGAATGATATCCGAAATACGAGAGATGAATAATGGAAAATCATGATACTGAGAGGATATAACCGGAAGGTACTGATCCAAAAAGAAAGAAAGGTATTCTCATCTCTTGAATATCAGTGCGTATAAAAATTTCGGCTAAATTTCATAAGGAAAGTGTGATTGTGAGACCCCAAATTTTATGAAATAAAAGTATTCAATTTTTTTCTATTTTGGTAAATAAGACTTGCAGTATTGATTATTGATGCTTATGTGATCGTCACCCAGTTTTATTTTATTGGTATTATTAATGTAATAAAATAGAAAAGCTTTTTATATAAAATGAATACTTTTATAAAGTTATTCTATAAATAAAATATATTATATTCTATTATGCATAGTCTTTTGCATAGTAAAATCTTTTTATATAAAACATAATACTTTTCTAAAATTATTCTATAAATAGAATATATTATATTTTATTGTGCATAGTATTGCATAGTGTCTGCTTAGTGTTTGCATAGTGCCTGCATAGTGTTTGCATAGTAAAATCTTTTATAATGTTATTCGTTTTATTAGATTATAAATAGAATATATTATATTTTATTTAAAAGATTTTGCCTTAAATATGGACCGTCAGATTAAAGTAAATCAATCTGGACCATTTATGGATTAGTTACTATGCAGTCCATTCTTCTATAAATAGAAACTCATTCATTCATTATTACTTACGAATTCGCTGAAACTCTAGAGAGAGAAACTATAGTGAGAGTTCTTCTTTTATAATCTTGAGCCTATTTCTTTAGAGTTTAAGAAAGCTTTGAGCGTAGTGCAAGTTTTCTTCAAGTATATTCTCGCCCTACCAGTCGGAATACTTTTCTTTTTAAGGTAGGGGATATAATTGTCGTACTCGTGAATGATATTATTATTATTTAATATTCTATTGGAATAACCTGTATACGCAGACTACCCTATACTTGTTGAAATTCTTACATTATTCCATTATTTATTATTATGTTGGAATAACTTTGTTAATGCAAAATCACAGTATACATGGTGAAATTCTTCTAATATTTCGTTTCTTTATTATCCTATTGGAATATCCTCGTTCATGCGCTTATGCCGGACCGGTTCCATTATTTATTTTTCATCTTAATATCTCGTACATGCATTTACGCCTGGGACTCGGTTCCATTATTTAATATTCTCGCCGGAATATCACGTCTCATACGCGTTCACGCCGGGCCTGGTTCCATTATTTATTATTCTATTGGGAATAACCAGTCGGTGCAGTCTATCGCACCCATGATGAATCCTTCTATTATTCCATTCTTTATTATTCTGTTAGAATAACCTGTCTATGTGGATTACCACATGCATGGTGAATGATCCTTCAGATTCATACGAATAGTATTTTCATTAAAAGGGGTTTCGCTGTGAGGCGATTCATAATTTTTCCGACCCTCAAAAATTCCGGAAAAATTTGAAATGATAATTTAATGAGATTTCTAAATTGTGTCCAAAAATGGCGATTTTTGGATGTATAGATTAAGACTTATGGATTTTATGGAAAAAGACTATTTTAAAAGTAAACTCTTATAACTCCTTGTGGTTAACTCCAAAATTGGTGAAAGTTTTATTGGGAGTACATGTATATAACAAGTATACCACAGTAAATTTCAAATTGTTGGACAAAAGTACAATTTATGATAAATGTCTAAATATTCAAAGAATTTTAGCCATATGAAAATAGTAAATGAATTTTAAAAATTCTAGAAAAATATATGTTCAAGATGAGACTATATTCTGCTAAATCCCAGAAAAGAAATATTTTTGGGACTGATTTGGTATTTTTCATGAAAATGAACTAGTTATGAGTAAATGAATTAAATATGTTATGTGAAGTAATAAAATTGGAAAATAGGATTTTATGGCTTGAGAATCCTATATAGGGTATATGCAGATTTTGATGAGGGATTTAATCATTGATTATGAAATCTTATGAGTATTGTAACAACCCCAAAATAGGTCCAATCCAACCAACCTATTCTGTGTCGGCAACAACATGGTACAGAAAACAACTACAAATTTATTATTACAATTGTCGTGTAAAATACAACAACACATATGATGTGAGTTTGGATTCAAATATATACTAACTGTGACTTTCATCCCAACCTTGGATAGCACGTCACAATGACACCTTACATAAAGGTATAGTCAAAAACTGTTTTAGAAATTAGAATCTTTGGGAAGTGCTCAAGGAAACCTTCGTACATGGGAGGCCATGCTTCTAGGTTATGGTAGATATCATATGGCCACAGAATTATCCTTGGTTGACCCAATAGACCCCAAAGAAAAATGAGAAGATTACTATCATATTCTTCCCAATGATGAGTCTTCTCTTGACATATCATTATCTCCACTGTCTCTAATTGGGAATTAAACTTCACACAAACACCAAGATTATATAGGTAGTTCTTATAAATATACTCAGCAAGTGGATGAGCACAACCCTGTCTTATGATGACACGAGGTTGTATGTCATTAGACATCTTGTATGATAGTGGCAAAACACCCTTCCAAGTTAAATTCACCTCACCCTCAACATCTATAGACCACCATTCTATTCCCTTGCTATCCCCCGCTCAACCCAACTACACTTTTATTACCTGAAAGGAATTGTGAAGCAAAAGGGTGAGCACAACTAGCTCAGTAAAGAATATCATGACTAAAAATAATTAAATTATCAATAGCCTTCATCAATAATAAATCAGAGATTTAGAACATATAGTAGATGATAAAATTTCAACCATAGTTACAGCGGAATGAGCAATCCATTAGAAGAGTCAAATAGACCATAAAATCTATTATCTTCTCCATGTTAAAAGTCCACCAACAATGTTTTATCCCTGTAACATTAATCAACAATTCCTATCCACAATCACGTGTATAACTCATAATCGTAATTGTAGTTCTAAATTCATTTTCTCATCCAGGACAAAGATAATTTTATCACCTGAAACATCAAAGATTATGGTTATACCAAATCACGGTTTATGTTCATAATCCTACTAATAAATTCATCTTTGCACTACGGGCCAAAGATATTCATCAACAAGTCATCTTTTACACTACTGGGCCAAAGATATTCATCACCAGTCATGTTCATCTAAACACTGCTCATCTTTTACTACGAGCCAAAGATATTAATCAATCGGTCATGTTCATCTCAACACCTGCTCATCTTTGCACTACGACTAAAGATATTCATCAGTAAATCATTCATCTTTGCACTACTGGCCAAGATATTCAGTTATATCATCATATAGGACTGAGGATGATGAAAAATATTTTAAAGAAAACGAATCCAGTGAAACAAAAGAACAAATATTAAGGATTCGTACTTTAAACAATTCCCGTTCAAAAATACTTCATAAATAACCAGAGTGGAGTAAAATTCAAGAATGAAGACCAAAACATAGATCCAATCAAAGATAGGAACTATCACAGACAATCTTGGACATATAAAGAAAATTTAATTTTTCTGTGAATAGTGTCGTATTTGTGAATAGTGCCGTATACGTGAATAGTGCCATATACGTGAATAGTAACTCCGACAACAAAATAGAAATTTCATAAAAATCATCATGCTTCGTGAATAGTACTCATGAATAGTAACTCGTGAATAGTAACTCATGAATAGTAACTCATGAATAGTAACCCCGACATGAAAAAGTTCCAAATTTGATAAAAGTTCAAACCAATATTTCAAGATAATGATATTGAAGAAATAATATCATTTATGAAGAAAATAATCTCCATTACCTCGAGAAAGAATAAGAGTTTCGATGGAATATGGATATAGTGCTAAAAGAACTTGCACCGTATAGCAATACTCAAAGTACTAAAATACTCACAAAATACGCTAGATATAATAGAGAGAGAAATCTTTAGTTTCTAGTGTGATTTTCAATTCTAACCTAAACACCCTATTTATAGGAAAATGCTTAGAACACCAAAGCAGAAAATTTAATAAAATATTAATATATATATATATATATATATATATTAAATTCCTACGCACACTTGACTTCTGAATTTCAGCATCTAACAACACATGGGGGCCAACAATAAAAACGTTTTTCTAACAAAAAATATTTAAAACTTCCAAAAAATGATAATCAATTAATCTGGAACTTCAATAATTCATAATAAATAGCCCTTTTATCAGAAAATTCGAATCTCGCATGTGTTTATAGGAAATTCAATTCTCTACAACTTTCCAGAAGAAAGTTTTTTCAAATTCCAAACAGAAATTGACCGAAATCCATAAACAAACAATTTTACATGCTATAATCAAATTTCAGTCAAGAAATGGGCCCACAGACATGTTTAACATGTTTTAAACAACTTTTAGAACATAAATACTCCTCCTCCTTATATACTCATATATCCCACATTCGTTGTAAAAATATCATCATTATTATATTATAATAATATAATAAAATATTATTTTATCAGAAAAGATAAAATATCGATTTTCAACAACTGTCACTTTAAAAAATTTTCTCCATCTATATCCAAATAAAATGAATATTTTTCTTATCATATAAATAAATAATTAATTATTCACAAATAATATTACAGAATCACAATAATGACAACCAGGCAGTTCCCAGGAAAGAGGGGGCTTTCCAATAAGGATTTCTCCTTACTGGCGTGCAATTAGGTGGCCAAACCTCTCCTTAGACAGAACTTTCTAGACATTGCCAATAATGTTATCTAATAATATTATTCAGATAATATGAATTATTGCTCTCGATAATGGAAAATACTGTGTAGTGACAATTATTGAAACAACAGTAATATAAAATATCAACGCAGCAATTATTGAATCAATAAAATAAAATATTGAACAGTAATTACTGTAATAATTATTGAGTAGTGCCTTCTTATGTAAGAGTCAATAATTCAAAAATACTGTGCAATACCGTGTGCTACTGTGCAACAACGCGTATTACTTTACTTTACCCACCGGGTATTCCAACAGCAATGTTAATTGAGTAATTGATTACTACCAAGTTTATATAAAACTTTAATTTGTCGTTTTCTTCATCCGCGCTTATTCGTTATGGGGCCCACAAATGGTCAGCGCCATCGCATTTAATATTCCCCCACGTAAAGAATATTCCACGACCAAACGAATATTCCCAAACAACAATGCATATTTTATAACCACTTGTGTATTTTGAAAAAATTCATATATCACCCTTAACTTTAACCTTTTATCAATTTAACCATTTCTTGAATAGTAATTATAAGAAAAATTGAATACTTTTATTTCATAAAATTGGGGTCTTACAATCTCCCTCCTTATGAAATTTCGTCCCCGAAATTTACGTACCTGGTATTTCAAAGAGTTGAGAATACCTTATTTTCATTTCGGATTCTATCTCTCCTGGTCATCATGATTTCTCCATTGCTCATCTTCCGTGATAACTTCATTTGGGTTCCTCACTTGTTGGGAAGTCATGACAACCGCTATCCCTCGAACTACTCGACTTTAATTTGTCTGGGACAGCATTTGGCGTCATCACTACCGTTGGAACATACTTTTCTATAGGGCATATTCATCCCTCAACTGCCTCTTTGTACTCCTGATTCATGATCTGAATCATCAATCTTCGATCCATATCAAATTTAGGTTGACCGCTTTGTACAGGGTAATTCAAAACTCGATGTTGGGTTCTCCCAATTGCTTTCATAAAAGAGAAATTCATATCATCTATTTTAGTCTTCTTAGATCGGACATCTCTTTCCATAATATCCACGTGTCCCGAGGCTTTTACCCATGCTTATAATATTGTCATCATCCTCATATTTATATTATGTTGAAAGTCATCTGTGGCCTGTAGTGTATAGATGGACTTGGTATGATTATGACCAGGGATTATTCGGTATAATCATGACCGTAATGTTGCAAATGATGTGGAAAAAGTCCTTATTGACTCGTAGTGCATTGATGGAAAATTTTTGGTATGATTATGGCTATGGATTCTCTTCAGCCAAGGGTGCAAAGATGAATTGTTTTATAGCATGATCAGGACCGTTGATAAAAACACGATTATCTTTGGCCCGTAGTGCATGGATAATTTGTGGTTGTGATACTAATGAAAAAGTCCTCATTGGTTCGTAGTGCATTGATGGACAGATTTTGATATGATTATGGCTATGGATTCTCTTCGGGCAAGGGTGCAAAGATGAATTTTTTTATGGCATGATCAGGACCGTTGATGTAAAAACGATTATCTTTGGCCCGTAGTGCATGGATAATTCGTGGTCGTGATACTAAAGAATATCCTTGGCCTATAGTGCAGGGATGATTCGATGATGTGGATTATTTATTGAGATGAGTCTCAGCAATGAAATATTAATTCATGGATGTGATAATAATGAATATCTTTGGCCGTAGTGCAAAGATGATTTAATGATTACGAGTAGGAATTGTGATTTGGTATAACCATGATTTTTGATGTTTCAGGTGAAGACATGTGATGAAAATTATCTTAAATCCTGAGTATAAGAGGAATTTAGAATCACAATTGTGATTATGAGTTATTCACATGATCGTGGACGAGAATTGTTGATTAATGTTACAGGGATAAAACATTATTGGTGGACTTTTAACATAGAGAAGATAATAGACCTTATGGTCTATTTGAGTCTTCTAATGGATTGCTCGTTCCGCTGCAACTATGGTTGAAAAGTTTTATCATCTACCATATGTTATAAATCTCTGATTTATTATTGATGAAAGCTATTGATAATTTAATTATCTTTAGTCATGATATTCTTTATTGGGCTAGTTGTGCTCACCCTTTCTGCTTCACAATTCCTTTCAGGTAATAAGAGTGTTGCTTAGTAGAGTGTTCGGCGAGAGAATAACGGGGGAATAGAACAGTGGTCTCTAGCTGTGGAGGTTCTCCCTAAACAGTATAGAAAAGTGTGTTGTATTCTATACAATATTTAGTAGTTATATTTGGTGAATCAAATAGGGTGAGGTGAACCCAACTTTGGAAGGGTGTTTTGCCACTATCATACAAGATGTCTAATGACATACAACCTCGTGTTATCATAAGACAGGGTTGTGCGCATCCACTTGTTGAGTATATCTACGGGCACTACCTATATGATCTTGGAGTTTCTTTGAAATATAATATTCACTTGGAGATAGTGGAGATAGTTATATGTCAAGAGAAGACTCACCATTGGAAAGAAGATGATAGTAATCTTCTCATTTTTTTTTGGGTCTATTGGGTCAACCAAGGATAATTCTGTGGCCATATGATATCTATTATAACCTAGACGCATGGCCTCCCATGTACGAAGGTTCCCTTGAGCACTTCCCAAAGATTTTAATTTCTAAAATAGTTTTTAACTATACTTTTATGTAAAGTACCATTGTAAGGTTGTGGTCGAGGCACCATGAGAGTTACATATATTGGTATTAAAACTCACAGTTAACTGTGGTCGTATTATATATATCTGACTGACTCAAACAATTAATATAAATGAAGTTGTATTTGAATTTTGTACCATGTATCTGGCGACTCGAGAATGGGTGATGTATACCTAATTTTAGGGCGTCACATTTGGTATCGAGCTTAGGGATATGGTCATTTGGCGGAGATAAGAGTCTAGAACTAGGAGGGAGAGACGAGGTTATATACTTCGCTAGTGTGTGACTTTACCTAAGCTAAAATTGTTTACTTGATAAGTTGACAAATTGTGATATGTTAATTAACCTTTGTTTAGAAGATATATTCTAGAATGATATCTGAAATACAGGAGATAAACAATGGAAAAATCATGATACAGAGGATATAATCTGGAAGGTACAATCCGAAAAGAAAGCAAGGTATTTTCATCTTTTCAAATATCAGGTACGTACGTAAATTTCGAGGGTAAAATTTCATATGGAGGGGTGATTGTGAGACCCCGAATTTTATGAAATATAAGTATTCAATTTATTTTTCTATTTTGGTAAATAGCACGGTATTGATTATTGATGCTTATGTGATAAGTCACCCAGTTTTGTTTTATTGTTATTATTAATGTAATAAAATGTAAAAGCTTTTATATAAAAATGTAATACTTTTATAAAGTTATTCTATAAATAGAATATATTATATTCTATTATGCATAGTGTTTTATATATTAAAATCTTTTTATATAAAATAAATTACTTTTATAAAATTATTTTATTAATAGAATATATTATATTTTATTGTGCATAATATTTATATAGTTTATTATGCATAGTGTTTTGCATAGTGCTCAGATATAGTGTTTGTATAGTAAAAATATTTTATAAAGTTATTCGTTTTATTAGATTATAAATAGAATATATTATATTTTATTTAAAAGATTTTGCTTTAAATATGGACCGTCAGATTAAAGTAAATTAATCTGGACCGTTCATGGATTAGTTACTATGCAGTCCATTCTTCTATAAATAGAAACTCATTCATTCATTATTTCTTACGAATTCACTGAAACTCTAGAGAGAGAAACTATAGAGAGAGTTCTTCTTCTATAATCTTGAGCGTATTTCTTTAGAGTTTAAGAAAGCTTTGAAGCGTAGTCAAGTTTTCTTCAAGTATATTCTCGCTCTACCAAATCGAATACTTTTCTTTTTTAAGGTAGGGGATATAATTGTCGTACTTTCGTGAAGGATATTATTATTATTTATTATTCTTTGGAATAACTTCTTGTATTATGCAGATTACCCTATACTTGGTGAAATTCTTCTCATTATTCCATTCTTTATTATTATGTTGAATAACTTTTGTTTATGCAAAGTACCGCATACATGGTGAAATTCTTCTAATATTCCGTTCTTTATTATCCTGTTAATATCCTGTTTTTGTGCGCGTTTATTAGGACCTAGTTCCATTATTTATTATTATTCATTATTATAATATATCTTGTTGTCATGCGTTTATGGGGACTTTCCCATTATTTATTATTCGCCGGAATATCCTCATGTGTGTTTTACGCCGGACTGGTTCCATTATTTATTATTACTGTGGGAATAACTTGTCTTCATGCGATTCATCGCACGCATGGTGAATCCTTCATTATTCCATTCTTTATTATTCTCGTTGAATAACTCGCCTATGTGGATTACCACATGCATGGTGAACGATCCTTCGTATTCATACGAATAGTATTTTCATTAAAAGGGGTTACTGCCAGGGGCAGATTTATAATTTTTCTGATCCTCAAAAATTCTGGAAAAATTTGAAATGATAATTTAATGAGTTTTCTAAATTGTATCAAAAAATGGCGATTTTTGGATGTATAGATTAAGAGTTATGGATTTTATGGGAAAAGACTATTATAAAAGTAAACTCTTATAACTCCTTGTGGTTAACTCCAAAATTGGTAAAATATTTTTTGGGAGTACATGTATATAACAGAGTATACCCTGTAAATTTCGAAATTGTTGGACAAAAGTACAATTTATGATAAATGTCTAAATATTCAAAGAATTTTAGCCATATGAAAAATAGTAAATGAATTTTAAAAATTCTAAGAAAAATATATATGTTCAAGATGAGACTATATTACGCTAAATCCCGTAAAAGAAATATTTTTTGGGACTGATTTGGTATTTTTCATGAAAATGAACTAGTTATGAGTAAATGAATTAAATATGTTATGTGAAGTAATAAAATTGAAAATAGGATTTTATGGCTTGAGAATTCTATATAGGTATATGCAGATTTTTGATGAGGGATTTGATCATTGATTATGAAATCTTATGAGTATGGCATTTTTGAATGATTAAATGCATTATTTGATAAAGTGTAAACAATTGAAATAAATTGTTTATAAGTTTAAGAAGTGATTAAAATATTATTATAGTATTAATGATATTAGATTATGATTTTATTATTTTATTAATTTGATAATGTCTCGATAAATTTAAAGTCTTTAATATTTATCCTTGATTTAGTTTGATTAATGCTTATAATATTGTCATCATCCTCATATTTATATTATGTTGAAAGTCATCTATGGCCTGTAGTGCATAGATGGACTTGGTATGATTATGACCAGAGATTATTCGGTATAATCATGACCGTAATGTTGCAAATGATGTGGAAAAAGTCCTCATTGGCTGTAGTAGTGCATTGATGGACAATTTTTGGTATGATTATGGCTATGGATTCTCTTGACCAAGGGTGCAAAGATGAATTGTTTTATAGCATGATCAGACCGTTGATAAAAACACGATTATCTTTGGCCCGTGAGTGCATGGATAATTTGTGGTTGTGATACTAATGAAAAAAAGTCCTCATTGGTTCGTAGTGCATTGATGGATTAGCTTTTGGTATGATTATGGCTATGGATTCTCTTCGCCAAGGGTGCAAAAAGATGAATTGTTTTATGGCATGATCATGATTCGTTGATGAAAACACGATTATCTTTGGCCTGCGTAGTGCATGGATAATTCGTGGTCGTGATACTAAAGAATATCCTTGGCACATTAGTGTAGGGATGATTCGATGATGTGGATTATTTATCGAAATTGAGTCTCAAAGAATGAAATATTAATTCATGGATGTGATAATAATGAATATCTTTGGTCAGTAGTGCAAAGATGATTTAATGATTACGAGTAGAATTGTGATTTGGTATAACCATGATTTTTGATGTTTCAGGTGAAGACAGGTGATGAAAATTATCTTCGTCCTTGGTACAAAGAGGAATTTAGAATCACAATTGTGATTATGAGTTATTCACATGATCGTGGATGGGAATTGTTGATTGATGTTACAGGGATAAAACATTATTGGTGGACTTTTAACATAGAGAAGATAATAGACCTTATGGTCTATTTGAGTCTTCTAATGGATTGCTCATTCCGCTGCAACTATGGTTGAAAAGTTTTATCATCTACCATATGTTCTAAATCTCTAATTTATTATTGATGAAAGCTATTGATAATTTAATTATCTTTAGTCATGATATTCTTTACTGGGCTAGTTGTGCTCACCCTTTCTGCTTCACAATTCCTTTCAGGTAATAAGAGTGTTCTTAAAGAGTGTTGCTGCTGTCGTCGAGGGATAACAGGGAATAGAACTAGGGTCTCTAGTCATGGAGGTTCTCCTAAAACAAGATAGAAAAGTGTGTTGTATTCTATACAACATTTAGTAGTTATATTTGGTGAATCAAATAGGGTGAGGTGAACCCAACTTTGGAAGGGTGTTTTGCCACTATCATACAAGATGTCTAATGACATACAACCTCGTGTTATCATAAGACAAGGTTGTGCGCATCCACTTGTTGAGTATATCTACGGGCACTACCTATATGATCTTGGAGTTTCTTTGAAATATAATATTCACTTGGAGACAGTGGAGATAGTTATATGTCAAGAGAAGACTCACCATCGAAAAGAAGATAATAGTAATCTTCTCATTTTTCTTTGGGGTCTATTGGGTCAACCAAGGATAATTCTGTGGCCATATGATATCTATTATAACCTAGACGCATGGCCTCCCATGTACGAAGGTTTCCTTGAGCACTTCCCAAAGATTTTAATTTCTAAAACAGTTTTTGACTATACTTTTATGTAAAGTACCATTGTAAGGTTGTGGTCGAGGCACCATGAGAGTTATATACATTTGTATTAAAACTCACAGTTAACTGTGGTCGTATTCTATACGACAGTTCAACAGTTGTATAAATGAAGTTGTATTTGAATTTTGTACCATGTATCTGGCGACTCAGAATGGGTGATGTATACCTAATTTTGGGGGCGTCACATTTGGTATCAGAGCTTAGGGATATGGTCACTGGTGGAGATAAGAGTCTAGAACTAGGAGGGGAGAGACGAGTTATATACTTCGCTAGTGTGTGACTTACCTAAGCTGAAATTGTTTATTTGATAAGTTGACAAATTGTGATATGTCAATTAACCTTTGTTTTGAAGATATATTCTAGAATGATATCCGAAATACAAGAGATGAAAGAATGGAAAAATCATGATACTGAGAGGATATAACCTGAAGGTACAATCCAAAAAGAAAGCAAGGTATTCTCATCTCTTCGAATATCAGGTACGTACGTAAATTTCGAGGGCGAAATTTCATAAGGAGGGTGATTGTGAGACCCCAATTTTATGAAATAAAAGTATTCAATTTTTTTTTTCTATTTTGGTAAATAAAGCACTTATTGATTATTGATGCTTATGTGATAAGTCACCCAGGTTTTGTTTTATTGGTATTATTAATATAATAAAATAGAAAAGCTTTTATATATAAAAGCAAAATACTTTTATAAAGTTATTCTATAAATAAAATATATTATATTCTATTATGCATAGTGTTTTGCATAGTAAATTTTTTATATATAAAATGTAATACTTTTATAAAGTTATTATATAAATAGAATATATTATATTTTATTGTAAATAGTGTAGATTATATTTTATTATATAGTGTTTTCATAGTACTCGTATATTTTGCATAGTAAAATCTTTTATAAAGTTATTCGTTTTATTATATTATAAATAGAATATATTATATTTTATTTAAAAGATTTTGCTTTAAATATGGATAGTCGATTAAAAGTAAATCAATCTGGACCGCTTCATGAATTAGTTATTATGCAATCCCATTTTCTATAAATAGAAACTCATTCATTCATTATTTCTTACGAATTCGCTGAAACTCTAGAGAGAGAAACTATGGAGAGAGTTCTTCTTCTATAATCTTGAGCGTATTTCTTTAGAGTTTAAGAAAGCTTTGAGCGTAGTGAAAATTTTCTTCAAGTATATTCCCGACCCTACCAGTCGGAATACTTTTCTTTTTAAGGTATGGGATATAATTGTTGTACTCGTGAAGGATATTATTATTATTTATTATTCTGTTGGAATTACCTATATACGAAGACTACCCTATACTTAGTGAAATTCTTCTGTTATTCCATTCTTTATTATTATGTTGGAATAACCTGTTTATGCGAAGTACCGCATACATGGTGAAATTCTTTTAATATTTCGTTCTTTATTATCCTGTCGGAATATCCTCAATATCCGACCGTTCCATTATTTATTATTATTATTGACCGTTCCGTTTGTTTGATTATTTTTATTTATTACGTTTTGAATATCACTGCTCTGTGCATGGACTTAGTTCCATTATTTATTATTCTCGAATAACATTTGGCATGCGCTATCATGATTTTATGGTGAATCCTTCATTATTCCATTCTTTATTATTCTGTTGGAATAACTTGTGTCTATGTGGTTACCATACATGCATGGTGAATGATCCTTCAGATTCATAATGAATAGTATTTTCATTAAAAGGGGTTTCGCACATGGGAGATTCATAATTTTTCGACCCTCAAAAATTCTCGAAAAATTTGAAATAATAATTTAATGAGTTTTTAAATTGTGTCCAAAATGGCGATTTTTGGATGTATAGATTAAGAGTTATGGATTTTATGGAAAAAAAGACTATTTTAAAAGTAAACTCTTATAACTCCTTGTGGTTAACTCCAAAATTGGTGAAATTTTTATTGGGAGTACATGTATATAACATGAGTATACCCTGTAAATTTCAAAATTTTTGGACAAAAGTACAATTTATGATAAATGTCTAAATATTCGGCAGTTTTAGCCATATGAAAAATAGTAAATGAATTTTAAAAATTCTGAGAAAAATATATGTTCAAGATGAGACTATATTCTGCTAAATACCAGAAAAGAAATATTTTTGGGACTGATTTGGTATTTTTCATGAAAATGAACTAGTTATGAGTAAATGAATTAAATATGTTATGTGAAGTAATAAAATTGGAAAATAGGATTTTATGGCTTGAGAATCCTATATAGGGTATATGCAGATTTTTGATGAGGGATTTGATCATTGATTATGAAATCTTATGAGTATGGCATTTTTGAATGATTAAATGCATTATTTGATAAAGTGTAAATAATTGAAATAAATTATTTATAAGTTTAAGAAGTGATTAAAATATTGTTATAGTATTAACAGTATTAGATTATGATTTTATTAAGTAATTGATAATGTCTGGATAAATTTAAAGTCTTTAATATTTATCCTTGATTTAGTTTGATTAATGCTTATAATATTGTCATCATCCTCATATTTATATTATGTTGAAAGTCATCTGTGGCCTGTAGTGCATAGATGGACTTGGTATGATTATGACCAGGGATTATTCGGTATAATCATGACCGTAATGTTGCAAATGATGTGGAAAAAGTCCTCATTGGCCCGTAGTGCATTGATGGACAATTTTTGGTATGATTATGGCTATGGATTCTCTTCGGCCAAGGGTGCAAAGATGAATTGTTTTATAGCATGATCAGGACCGTTGATAAAAACACGATTATCTTTGGCCCGTAGTGCATGGATAATTTGTGGTTGTGATACTAATGAAAAAGTCCTCATTGGCCCGTAGTGCATTGATGGACAGTTTTTGGTATGATTATGGCTATGGATTCTCTTCGGCCAAGGGTGCAAAGATGAATTGTTTTATGGCATGATCAGGACCGTTGATGAAAACACGATTATCTTTGGCCCGTAGTGCATGGATAATTTATGGTCGTGATACTAAAGAATATCCTCGGCCTGTAGTGCAGGGATGATTCGATGATGTGGATTATTTATTGAGCTGAGTCTCAGCATTGAAATATTAATTCATGGATGTGATAATAATGAATATCTTTGGCCGTAGTGCAAATATGATTTAATGATTACGAGTAGGAATTGTGATTTGGTATAACCATGATTTTTGATGTTTCAGGTGAAGACAGGTGATGAAAATTATCTTCGTCCTGGGTACGAAGAGGAATTTAGAATCACAATTGTGATTATGAGTTATTCACATGATCGTGGACGGAATTGTTGATTGATGTAACAGGGATAAAACATTATTGGTGGACTTTTAACATAGAGAAGATAATAGACCTTATGGTCTATTTGACTTTTCTAATGGATTGCTCGTTCCGCTGCAACTATGGTTGAAAAGTTTTATCATCTACCATATGTTCTAAATCTCTAATTTATTATTGATGAAAGCTATTGATAATTTAATTATCTTTAGTCATGATATTCTTTACTGGGCTAGTTGTGCTCACCCTTTTTGCTTCACAATTCCTTTCAGGTAATAAGAGTGTTCCGAGAAGTGTGTTGACGGAGAATAAATAGGGAATAGAATAGTGGTCTCTAGTTGTGGAGGTTCTCCCTAAACAGTATAGAAAAGTGTGTTGTATTCTATACAACATTTAGTAGTTATATTTGGTGAATCAAATAGGGTGAGGTGAACCCAACTTTGGAAGGGTGTTTTGCCACTATCATACAAGATGTCTAATGACATACAACCTCATGTTATCATAAGACAAGGTTGTGCGCATCCACTTGTTGAGTATATCTACTGGGCACTACCTATATGATCTTGGAGTTTCTTTGAAATATAATATTCACTTGGAGACAATGGAGATAGTTATATGTCAAAAGAAGACTCACCATTGGAAAGAAGATGATAGTAATCTTCTCGTTTTTCTTTGGGGTCTATTGGGTCAACCAAGGATAATTCTGTGGCCATATGATATCTATTATAACCTAGACGCATGGCCTCCCATGTACGAAGGTTTCTTTGAGCACTTCCCAAAGATTTTAATTTCTAAAATAGTTTTTGACTATACTTTTATGTAAAGTACCAATGTAAGGTTGTGGTCGAGGCACCATGAGAGTTACGTACATTTGTATTAAAACTCACAGTTAACTGTGGTCGTATTCTATACGACAGCTCACAGTTGTATAAATGAAGTTGTATTTGAATTTTTTACCATGTATCTGGCGACTCAGAATGGGTGATTTATACCTAATTTTGGGGGTGTCACATCGTTAGTATCACATCCATGAATTATCCATGCTCTACAGGCCAATGATATTCATTATTATCACATCCATGAATTAATATTTCATCATTGAGACTCAACTCAATAATTAATCCAATTCATCAAATCATCCCTACACTACAGGCCAATGATATTCATTAGCATCACGACCACGAATTATCCATGAACTACGAGCTAAGGATAATCGTGTTTACATCAATGGTCATGATCACGCCATAAAACAATTCATCTTTGTATCTGTGGCTGAAGAGAACCCATGGTCATGATTATACCAAAAATTGTCCATCAATGCACTACGGGCCAATGAGAACTTTTACCACATCATTTGTAACATTACAGTCATGATTATACCGAAAAATCCTAAGTCATAATCATACCAAGTCCATCTATGCACTACGGGCCAAAGATGAGTTTCATAACAATATAATCACGAGGATGATGACAATGATATAATAATTCTATCAAACAAGATCAACGATAAATTTTAAAAATTTATAATTTAATTTATCCAGAATTCAATAATATCCAAATTGTCAACATGATACTGCTTTGTGGAGTAAAATTCAAGAATAATAATGTATCTAAAATGATTTGGACCGAAAAGAAATTAACTTTTATCATGAATAGTACCCCGTGAATAGTAACTCATGAATAGTATCTTGTGAATAGTAACTCATAAATAGTAACTCATAAATAGTAACTCGTGAATAGTAACTCGTGAATAGTAACTCATGAATAGTAACTCGTGAATAGTAACTCGTCATGAAAAAGTTAAAACTTATCAAGAATGTCCAGAATAATATTTCCATGAAAAGATACTGGATGAAGCGCAAATATCAAGGATATTCTACTAATTTCATGTAGTATAGAAGCCAAAACTTTAACCAAATGAGTATAGAATTCAAAATCTGAAACGAAATAATATTACTTACATACTACATAGTATGGAAGAAAATATTATTTCAAGCGAATATTGAACAAAAATAACATCCCTTACTATCCCTTACCTTGAAAAGAAGAGTATTCCAACTGGTATAGCGGATATATTCTAGAAGAAAACTTTCACTGTTTTCTACGCTCAAAACTTCTTAAAACTCTAAAGAAATATGCTCAAGATTATAGAAGAAGAATTCTCTGATTCTGGTGTGATTTTCAATTCTAACTAAGCATCCTATTTATAGGAGAATGGAAAAGATACTATTTAGAAATAATCACAGGTGTGCTATGTTGGAAAATTCACGAGTGCAGACACTATGCAAACATTATGCATAATAAAATATAATATATTTTATTTTTAATCAAATAAAACAAAACTTATAAAATATAAATATATATAATAATAATAATAACCTTTGCCTTACGGCAAAGGCAATTCTTCTCCCCATTTTTGTTTTTCATCACATGTGTGTGTGTGTATATATATATATATATATATATATATATATATATATATATTGATCGATCGTGTCCCAATCCCGGACACGATCAAAAATCTAAACCAATTTTTTTTTTTTTTTTTTTAATTTAAAATAACTAAAAAAATATTTAATATTATATGGAACTAAAATTTTTTCATAATACAATATTTTGGGCGTGTTTTGAATACCTATACCAAAAATGGTGGGTACAATGCATAGATGCATCGTATATACATGTTATGTTATACGTGCATTCTAATCACACCCAAAACACTCAGATTATGAAAAATTTCAATTCTATAATTTTTTTTTTTTTTTAATGTGTTTTAAAAAAACCAAAAAAAAGGACCGAATTTTAAACTCGTCTCGAGTCCTGACAGATCCTGCCCATATATATATATATATATATATATATATATATATAATATAATAATAATAATAATAATAATAATAATAATAATAATAATAATAATAATAATAATACCTTCCATTTACGTTACCTCTCCCCCTCCCCCATTTCCCTGATCAGTTTTTCAAGACATATGGGCCCCACATGTGGGCCCCACCTTTATTATATTAAATAATTTTCTACCGATTATTTTGAAAAATGAGTAAATGGGGGTCCAAATAATAAGCAAAATTTACCACAGATACATCTTAAAAATCCCCTCAATATTTTTAACAACATTTTCATTTTGAATTTTTGAAGTTTGACTTTTTTCGAAAAAGTCAGCTGCTAACTTTTTGACCAAAAAGTCAACCCCGACAAATTTTGTGTTTATAGTCTATTCTTACTAATTTCATCATTTCGGACACATATATCTTGTCCGCGTCTCCAAATTCAACTCCGAACTCAAATTCGATTTTTAATAACATTTATTCATTATTATTATAACTTACAATATTAACAACCAGATCGTTTCCAGGAAAGAGGGGACTTTCCGATAAGGATTTCTCCCTATTGGCGCGCAGTTAAGTGACCAAACCTCTCCTCGACAGAACTTTCTAGACATTGTTAATTATGCATATAATAATATGAATAACTCGTTATCTCAATTATTGATTTAATAATATAAAATAGTGACAATAATTGAATCAAATATCGTGAGATATACAGTAATTACTGTAGTAATAATTGAATAAAACTGAGTGACTTCTCACGTAAGCATCAATAATCAAAGATACTATACAATACTGTGTGCTACTATGCAACCACGCGTATTACTATACTTTTATCACCGATTATTTATGACAACTTGTTTACTTTGAAAAATTTTCACATATCACCCTTAACTTTAACCTTTTATCAATTTAACTATTTACTAAATAGAATAAATATAAGAAAATTGAATACTTTTATTTCATAAAATTCGGGGTCTCACAGTTAACGGTAAAAGCCTTGCTGTTATTTTTATAAAAAGGTTATTTCAGTCACTTTCTAAATCCGATAGTAATTCCGTTGTGGGGTCCACCAATGATTGTGCCATCGTACGAATATTTCCTGATAAAACGAATATTCTCCGACAAAATGAATATTTTACGACAACTTGCTTACTTTGCAAAATGTGTAAATATTACCCACAACTATAACATTATATCAAATCCACACCTTATTATTCAAAATAACATTTAGAGAAAATTAAAGCTTTATTCATAAAAGTTGGGGTCTTACAATATTGGTGATTGAAACTCTCAACCACTCTAGTTCTTAGATGCTTAAGTTTAATATATATGCCACGTGTCGATATGGTAATGACCTAATAATAAAGTCTATGATACCCTTAGTTAATATTTATTAATTATTACTAAATTAAGGGTAGTCTTCGCATTATTTATATTTTTTTACCAATAATCTGATAAAATATATGTACTCACCACATTCATATCTACTAACATTTACAACTCAAACAGAGCAATCATAACCAAATTTATTTTCAAGACTTTTACACTTATAGAAATTAGCATTAAAAAGTAGGGATAAATGTTTTTTTCTCACTCTACTTTAGGTCAACTTACAGTCAATTAACTCAATATTTTTTTTCTTACAGTCAACTAACTATACTTTACTAACACAAATTCCAAATTTTGTCTTGACTGCTAAACTTTTAACAGAACTTTGACGTGACACTGACGTGGCTTAATTGTTTTAATATAAATTGATGACTAGACATAAACATGTTTATGTGTAATTTAAAATTTTATTTCTAATATTTTTCAAATTATTAATCATTTGAGGGTAAATATGTTAAGAACACACACTAACACACCAAGAACATATACACAAATTCAAACACACACTAAGACACCAAGAACACACACATTAACACACCAAGAACACACTAACACACTAAGAACACACACATGCGTATAATAAATTACCAATACAAGTAATAATTAACTAAATAAAACATAATTCACTTAAATTATAATGTAACTTGACCAATTGAAATTAATTAATCTTAAAAAAAAAATTAATGAACCCATAGTTGATTTTCGAAAAAGAAAACTAATAATTTTTTATTCACAAAACTTCTCAAAAAATTATCTACATATCCAATTAATAGCTACCTAAATCCCAAATAAACCACACATATACTTCCAATTCAAACAACAAAGAAAAATTCAAAAACAACAGATCCAATTAGTAATATGAGTTTACTAATATGGTGTAGGAAGAAGATGGTTTGATAAACTATAAATTAACTGACCCGAACGATTGCAAGGATGAATTTGTCGATGACGATCCGTTCATCAATGCCGTCACCTGCAGGTCTGGATCACACTCCTCCTTTTCTTCCATCATCATCTCCACTTCTGGGCCTGTGTTGTGAATAACAGTGTTGGACGCTTCCTTCCTTTGTGGTTTGGCGACTGCATTTGTCATGAACACTACTTTCTTTTCCAAGTTCAATCTCCCCATTTGCTACTTTTCGTGGAATATCCTCCGCAGCTATAACAATCCATCGTTGAGTGTCCCGCGATTGGTGGAATACACGTAAGTCCGGTCTTCTTTATTTCTTCCGCACTATAAATCTAGGCCTTGGGGTTTCACCACCCATGTTCAACCCATTGTTCATACAAACCCCCGAATGCTTTCTCTACTACATGTGATAGCCTCCGGATCGGCTTTCTTGCATATTTGTCTCGTGCTTTCCTCTCGCTTCACAAAAATTTTTCTCGTGTTTCTCCTTCTTGCCCCTTGTGGTTTTCGGTAGAGTCGTGAAAAGCCATAGTTGATGTCCTCTTGCCCTTCCATGTAATCGCCGCGTGGTTAGTGGGCAATGTCACGATTCCTCCCAAGTCTTGTGCAAAAAGATGAGAGGGTCGCAAGGAATCACAAGCCTTGGTGATGAGGTGGGGCTTGAAAGAATCCAAGGCACCATTGTTGCAAATCTTGACTAAGTTCTTTTCTTCAATCGGTTCTGCGCGCTTACGTTCTCGGGCCTGAACTCACAACATAATCGACAACTCCTCATTCGGTTTCGCTTGAACCGCATAAGCTCCACAATGGTTACCTGTTTACGCACATAGAAAAATTTCTTGAAAATTGTAATTTAAAGTCATCCCAATCATGGATGACCCTTCTCCAAATCAGTAGTACCAACTAAAGGCACTATCAAAAAAGTCTTGTTGAATTCCGCGATCAACAAGTTGTGGTTGTTCACTTCGTAATATCCGAACCACGGAGACATTGACTCTACAAACCTAGCAATATGTTCCCTAGCATTTCCTTTTCCCGTTGTATTTTGGAAATTGCGGGGGTTGCTCAATATACCCTGTTGGGTAAGGTTGCCTCCGAATGTGTGCAGGGTAAGGAGGAGTAAAGTCCAACTCCGAGGGTCGAGATGTCTGTCTGCGAAGTTGATTGATCACGTTAATCATATCATCCTTCGTCACATACGGGCTTGTAGCGTGAACTCTCTGGGGTGTTGTGATATCTTCGCTTTGCATCGGTGGTGTATGGTAGAGAAATTAGTTGATGGACACTTGCATCGTGAGCATTGGCCGGTTGAAGTTCTTTGGCTCATTCGCTGGACATTGCTTGGAATGGTTGGCATTTGCACCTGTGAAAAATGATGGAATAGTAGCTGAGATGATGTTCGCCTGAGGTTGGCTTGCTTCCATCCTAGGTTGTGGCACGTCACCACCGCTCGGGCTTCCAAGTTGATTATTGGAACAATCAATTGACTTTCCGCTAATGGAGGTACAATGTGGTTCTCTTTGTTGTTGCTACCATTATTGTTGTCTTCCACACCGCTTGTTCCCCATGCAAACTTCCCGGGAACATGGCCTTGAAAGTGGGAATCAGCATCAATCCGCCGGGCGGAAATTCTCCATCTCCTCTTGCTTCCTCTGCATTTCCAAAGATCATGGCCATCATCATTCCTTGCCCTTCTCGTGCTTCCTTCAATGCCTTGAGCATCTCCAATTTGCACATCATTCGTCGGGTCTCCACAATCCTCGCCTTGCCTTCTTGCGTTGGTTTGTTATTGATTGGCCATATGTGGTGATGTCGAACTTCCTTCAAGCGCCTTCAATAAGTGGTTGGTCAAAATCCGTGCTTTGCGCCTTGGAAAGCTTGAGTGGCTTGCCTTGAACCGGATCCGGTGAGGTAATGTTTGTTTGTTGGTGAAGCGGCTCTTCCTGTAGTTCTCCCACTTCGAGTTGTGGGCATACCTTCATGAATTCTACACCTCCCAGCAGAAGTCGCCAAATAAATGTGGGCAAGGAAATCGTACCTTGCTAGGGTTAGGGTTTCGTGTTGGTGTGAGGAGGAGAGAAATCCACGAAAAGTCTGAATTGATTGATTGAAGAGGGGAGAACGACAGGTGGGCGATTACTCCAACGACGCGTGGCAGAACCCCTAGAATCCGGGAACCGTGTTAGGGTAACAGGGATTCCAAGAGCCTTCTTGAGTCCTTCAAGTTGAGAGAATGTCCAAACCCTTTTGTGCTTTTTGTGAAATCTCCCACCTTTAAGTCACCAAAAGGGTCCTTTGATCTTCCAAGAGTCCAAGTCTTGGCCTCTAGAGAAGTCCCTTCCAAATGGAATGGAAGGGGTATTTATAGGGTTTTCTGGAAAGTAGTCATGTGCAAGGCATATGCCTTCAGGAAAATTTCTAGAAATACCCTTTAGTCCTTAGAGTAATGTCCATATTGCCCTGTCCTTCTAGCCACCAATCCAATCCCTCAATCAATTCCCAAAACGAGCCGCCTCCACGAGTCTTCTGCCTCGGGACACGTGGAGGCTTCTCCCAGGTCTAGCATATTTATTTTTGATTTTTTCGTCTTTATTTTATTAGGTTATGCGAACCCTAATTTGCACATTTAATGAGGTCGTGGAACCCTAATTGCGCATTTAAATCAATTAGGTCATGTGAACCCTAATTTTACACTTGGGCCCACAGTATTAAAATACGATTTGACATTTATAAACAATTATACATGGATTAAACATATCATCTTACTTTCCATATCATCTTACTTGTAAATCACACCATCACCATAACCAAATCAAAGAACATGCTTTAAATACCTCAATCCATCCATCTCTGACACCTTTTTCCACTACCAACAAATTTAGCTCCAACACATATCCCAATCACCCATTTTCACTACTAACAAATCTCTACCACCCATCTCTACCACCATCAAATCTCTAACACCACCCATCTTTCTGACCAAAATTAAAAGTGTCACAACTAGATTTAAAACACTACCAACACTATCTTCAAACAACATCTATCATCTTCAACGATTTATAAAATTTAATTCAAACCTAAATAATTGACTAAATTGTAAGAGTATTTGTCAAATGGTAAGAACCTGATTCGATGGGTGAAGTCAACAAGGAAGACGAAGGCCTCCAAGAGGCACCTCTTTACTCTCTGCACATTTTCCACCACCTCTAATTTCATCATCTTCTTGTCTTTTTTTTATTTCCTTATTTCTTCTCCTTATACTTCACTAATATCCTAGATTTGGATACCCAAATTCGACACAACCATCATTTCCAAAAAGATAAATAAGATTTTTTAAGAATCGATCAGTATATAGAACTTATTATTTCAAATAACCATTGTCGCTCCAGTTGCCCCATCGTCGTTGATTCTTACTTCCATCATCACAATTTTCATTTTTATCGTCGCGATTCTCACTCCCATCGTCTCTTATGCTATTACACAATTTATTTTGAGATAAGATTTCATCAGATTGAGACAACGGAAAAAGAAGAGTGCGAGAGGCTAGTGGTGGTGGAAATGAAAAAAAAAAGATGTTGAAACTTTATCTGATAAAGGATTTAAATTGTATGAATCATGGTTTAATTTTTATTAAGTAAGTGTTTGTCTTATTTATTATTTATTTATTAAATATTTTTTTTAATACATGTTGTATTATATCAATAACATGTGAAAAATGAGATTTTTCTAATTTAATTTGAATATTTATTAAATTAAATAAATATTTTTCGATGATTTAATTATTGGGTTAAATAATTAATTGATGAGTTTGTGGTAGATTAATTTATTATATGTGTTACATTGATTAAATTAATGTGGAGAATTTTATTATTCAAAAGTATGTATTTAATTGAGCTTATTTGATTAAATAAATAAATTAATAAGAATAATGTTATTCTAATTAATTTAATAATTAATTAGAGATTCAATAATTTGACATAATTAATAAATGAGAATTTTAATTATGTAATGATGTGATTTAATGTAGAATTATTATATTTTATTTAGATTAAATTAAATAAGATATTTGATTAATTATTTAATTGGGTGTGACATCGTTAAACTATATTATAAGAGATTAATTAAAATAACTAGAAATGGTACTTATGATGCTAGCCAAACAAGGCCTTATGACGAGTTGGGAGCAGTTAAACCACGTAAGGATTAACTGACCACAACTGTGCGCATTAGTCAGTCTTATTTTTACGTATTTCATTTTGAGTCTTAAATTAGAAAATTTCAGAGAGAGTTTAGAGAGAAAAGAAAGAGCTATGAGAGAATTGATTAGAGAGAATTGGAGAATTCAAGTTGGTATTGCCTTCAAACAGAGAAAATAAGGGTAAACCCTAATCTAGTTTTAATATTTCACGTATTATATTTTTCTCCCAACTTAGTTCTCTGTGAATGGGAAATTTTACAATTTCTAATTATATGTCTATATATGTATTACAAATTGTTCATAACATGTTATATATCATGTATACATGGATCACAATGTTTAAATTCATGTAATTATGGGTTAATTAGAGTTTTATAGTTTACAGAAAAAAATATATGAATAAGGCTTGTAAGTGAAAAAATTTATGTTTAAATTTCATATTAATCGGTAAATTGATGAATGATTTTGTTTATACATGTAAAAACGAAAAGAACAAAACTTAAACGGACTGATTTGGTCGAAAAATGAGTTCGCAGTAGTTGATTTCGTTAATAATGTTAAAAATGGAGTTTTTCCTAAGAACAGTGAAATTATTTGATTTGATTCAAGTGATTGTATGAATTAAGTTGTTGAAATCATGTTAGAAACGTTGGGCAATGATCATATATGAATTATAATATTTGGGTATGCTTAAATTAATGTATGGACAAGGAAATTGAAAGTTATGGCCATATTCTGTGTTCTTCACAGAACGTATAATTGAACTTGTGAGAGATTTTTTGGCCTAATTTGGCCTTATTATGTTCGCGAACTACAGAAACTGCAGATTCTGAGTCTGGGTAACCTCGCCCCCGACGGGTGTTACCAAACTAAATTACCCCGCCCCAGCGGGCAAAAATAAAAAAAATAAAAAAATAAAAAATTAATAAATAATAATTAATTAAAATATTTATCAAATAAAATGAATATTTTAATTGAGATATTTATGGAACAAAATAAATATTTGATAAAAATTATTAATTAAAATATTTATCAAATAAAATGAATATTTTAATTGAGATATTTATGGAATAAAATAAATATTCGATATAAATTATTAATTAAAATATTTATCAAATAAAATGAATATTTTAATTGAGATATTTATAGAATAAAATAAATATTCGATATAAATTATTATTAAAATATTTATCAAATAAAATAAATATCTTAATTAAAATAATTATGGAATAAAATAAATATTCGATGAAAATTATTATGAAATAATTTATTCGAGTGTAATAATAGTAAGGGAATGAAAATATTATAATTTAATTAAGTTATTAAATTAGAAGGGTAATGATTTGTTAAATAAAGTGGAGTTTATATTAAATAATTAAGTGAAAATGTAACTAATGAATGTCGTGAATACATATGGTATGTATGTAGGATTTGTGGTGAACGGAAGTAGTAATCATTTAGCCTACGCACGAGGCAAGTTCTTAAACCTTGTTTCTTTACATAAAGCAAGTTCCTTATTTTATCTTGTTTATTATTGTTCAAGTCAAGTTTTCATATTAGATGTTATCATTCTTTAAAAGCATGATTCCTATTATACAACACTTATTCGATTGTATACATATTAAATTTTATTATTCAAATTGAATATCAATTATTGTTGAACCTTGTAAGACAAGCGAGCCCTTATTGATTCGACTAGTCCATAGTTGATGAACGTTCTAACTTTCAGAACCATTGTTGAGCTTATCCAAACCAAACATCATTTGGTGCGGACTCTAATGTCAAATTGAGATGAACAACCTTGTTATAGGGGATAAATTATGCTTTAGCGTTAAGATATAGTGCACAATATGGTACTAAGGGCTGATCCCCCTAAGTACGAGAAGAAGAGTTCATAGTCTTATGACTGTTAAAGGTTTCAAGTATAAACACTTGACAACCTAGGACGTAGTTCAAGGTCTTATGACCATTAGATGTTCTTTTGATTCTTATTATTCATTCTTGATTTAAAAGCCAAGTTTTCTTATTTCAGCATTGATTCATTCGCATGTTATTATTTTATTGTTATATTATTATACTTGTGGGCAATTGTGATCACTCATGCGTAATAATAACATTGCATGTAACACCCCCTTCCCGAAAAGGAAAGGGAGGTCACGTGTACAGTACAACAAACCTCAAAATAAGTAGACAGAACACTAATAACTTCAAAATATTAATAATGGTGATCCATTAATAAAGTACTAACTAATTACAATTAATTTCCCCAACTACATCAAACTACAATACAAACTCAAGTTATAATATACTAATCTTTTAATGATTACCTCTCGTTTTATTTAGAAATCAAGTATTTACAGGATTAGAAGTTTGTATCCTGTAAATAGTGAACGTGTAAACCCAAAGCCGAATTATAAATTTGATAGTACTTGATGCAGTAGAAGTGTAATTAGCCCTAAGGAGTATAAACATTATCATTGATGAAGTTTAAATAAAATTAATACAATCACCGAACATATGATTAAATTATAAAGTTTAAAAATAAAATTTAATTTTTTTCAATAATAATAATATTAAGCAATATCAACAATTTAATAATTTTACACAACTAAGGACGTGAGCAGTGAGCAGTGGGTAACTTTTCCTTGTATGTATATTAAACGATGGAAGAGCATAGACAAGAACCGTAAACCTTAAGACCCATAGTAGGTGAGAGCTTCGCACTCACTTTCTCTTTCCTTCTATTGATTACAAGTTAAAGTTCCAATCTTATAATTATTGATTACAAGCAAGAACTAAAACTTCAAAAACTCCTTATCATTCATCCTTCATACTACTCGAACATCTATATCTTTCTACTTCTTTTCATGAAATCCTGATGATTTTTTTTTTATCCAAAAGTCCATCTCTTTCAAAAAAAATTGGTTTCTTAGGGTTTCTTGTGCACATGTCAAATTAAGTCTTAAAGTAGCAAAAACCTTTAATTAGTTGTTAGAAGTGAAATACGAAGTAAATGGAAAGGGAAGCGAAGGACGAAACATTGCCACCAGGGTTTCGATTTCATCCAACAGATGAAGAGCTTATCACATGTTATCTCATAAATAAGATCTCCGATGCTAGTTTTACAGGAAGGGCTATTACTGACGTTGACCTTAACAAATGCGAGCCATGGGATCTTCCAGGTAGTAGTAAACCTTAAAACTTTTCATTCATATAATTTTTGGTGTCTATTACCCGCAGACTTTTCTTACCTTAGGGTTTTTGGGTTTTGTAACATATTGAAGATACTCGTATGAACCCTGATTAGGAATTTTTTGTTTTTTATTTTTAATACCAAAATTAAAAATTAGGTTTTCCGGTCTGTTGCTCTGTCGAGTTTATCAGGTAGCCAGCCATGATTTCAAGAGGGAGGGGTGGGGGTGTTTTATTTATAATTGTTTTAAACAAAAAAGAGAAAATAAATATAAAAGGGATGAAAAAGATAGATCTGAAGGTCATTAGAGAAGTCATTCAATTTAGGGCAAATTTTTTGGAACATAGATATGTTTGATTGGATAATGATGAAAAATAGAAGAAAGAGAAGATATTGAAGATTTCTTTTTCATTACTTCATAAGTAGATACTAATTACAATTGTAGATCTCTCTTGTTAAAAAAATTATTTCTTAATTTATATTACAAATTGAAACCATTTCTTGTGCTATATACCTACTCAACACTAAATAAACAAATTCAGCACAGTTTTGTAATCATTTCTGGTACTATTTATTTTTCCTTAATAAAACTTTGGTGAATCAATTATCTATGCATCTCATATATTAACAGAATCATTGATATTTCTTGCTAATTTTTTTCTGAATCAGGGAAGGCAAAGATGGGAGAAAAGGAATGGTATTTTTTCAGCCTAAGAGATCGGAAATACCCAACTGGAGTAAGAACAAACCGAGCCACGAACACTGGATACTGGAAGACTACAGGGAAAGACAAAGAAATCTTTAATAGTGTGACTTCAGAATTAGTTGGGATGAAGAAGACACTGGTTTTCTACAGAGGAAGAGCTCCCAGAGGAGAGAAAACTAACTGGGTCATGCATGAATATCGTATTCATTCAAAATCCTCGTTTAGAACAACCAAGGTAGTCTCCACTCCACTTAAATGAGTATATATGTTTTTGAATCAAATTAAAGCTGATTACAGACTCTTAAACCTTAGTTTTCTTCTAGTCAGCTCACTTTCCATTTCATGGATTTAATTCATTTTTTTTTACCTCGGGCTTTCTTGAGCGTGTATAACTTTCTCGAGGGACAAAATACACCTAAATAATTTCTCAACTTAGTTAATAATAAACCTAATTTTAGTCTTTGTGCTTTTGACTCAGAAGTGCAATTTTATCATAGATACACAAACCCCAAAATGTATACATACATATTTTATTTTATTTATTCCTCAGCCAACAAATTTGGATTTAATTACATATATACATATATATATATATAATGATTTTTCGTTTATTTATACATATATTTTATGGATAATTTAAGCTTTGAATGAATTGGCAAAAAAAGTATATATTTTACTCTATTTATTTTAAAATTAGAGATATATTTTTAAAGCGAAAAATTTTAAGTAAAAATTATTTTTACCAAACATGCATACATCTACCATTTTTAAGAAATGTTGTAGTTGTTGCATGCATTCGATCTACTTGATATATAGGTAATGCTATATTAGGAATCTCTTATGATTTTATAGTTTAAATTAAATATTAATATATTTTTAATTTTGGAATAAATTATTTTTTATTTATTTATAAATTTGAAACGGATGGAGTAGATTTGAGTAACCATACAAGGTAAGTTTTCTTAAAGTCCTTCAGTACGATCAATTGAACTTCAATAACCCTAACATGTATACATACTTTATTTTATTTTATTTTTGGTTATGCCAACAAATTTGGTTTAGTCTACACATATATAATGATTTTCTGTTTACGTGTATATAAGTCGAATTGAAGCTTTGACAGAACTGACAAAAAACATTACAAATTTATTTTTGTGTAGCCATATAAAGTAGGTTTTCTCTTAACATCCTTCAATATATGATAAACTGAACTTTAACAACTTTGTTATAAAGGTGTTAGAATGGCCAAAAAGCAATGTAATATTGTGCTGAATATTATTCCACTCAACTCGTAAATAAATGCAATTTATATAAATAATTACTGATTTGGAAAGACTCATGGTGATTATTAGAACTAAGAAAACTTAATTATGTAGAACTTACTATGCATAAAAGAAAACCTACTACGAAAAATAAAACTCCTTCCGCCACATGAAAGTTGTCCCAAGTACAGTTTCACATAAATTAACAAAATTAAAAATAAAAGATAAAGATAAATTACAAATAAGTTCCTAATTTTTTTATTTTGTTATTTTGATAGCAAAATAAATAAATATTATTGAAACCCATACAAAATACATAAGTGACGAATATAACATATATGACTCTTTTTTTTCTCCATAAAAGTAGTAAACTCTACTCAAAAGTGTTTTTAAAGGCAAAATAGACTCCATAAGATACATTGCTTTTGAATCCTATAGTTCAATCATATTTTGTTGGACAATTTTATTTTTTATTTGTACTTCAACCATCTTTTGTAGAATCGGAGGTAGTAGTAGTACCATGTATACGAAAGTAATTAAAACAAATTCCATGTTTAAGTTATGTTCAAAGATCAGATGAAACATGGACTACAAGTTTACAACTATATGTCAAATTCCATGTTTAAGTTTTGTTTCCTCTAATTAATCCAATAACAGATTAAAGTACTCTCTATATGAGTTCTAAGATTTTAAGGGTTTTCTTGTATTCAGCAGGATGAGTGGGTTGTATGCCGTGTCTTTCAGAAGAGTGCTGGAGGGAAAAAGTACCCCTCAAATAACTCCAGAGCAGTGAATCCCTACAACCTGGAAATAGGCGCTCCTAGTGCCATGCCTTCACAAGTCATGCAGTCCGACCCTTTTCATCAGTTTCCGATGGGAAGAGCTTACATGACTAATGCTGAGTTGGCAGAGCTTACTAGGGCTTTCAGAGGTGGCTCAACCAGCATGAATATGCCTATGCCTATACAATCCCAATTGAACTATCCGGTAGTGGCAGGAGGCGGAGGAGGTTCCTTTACAATCTCCGGTCTCAATTTAAACTTAGGAGGAGGAACGTCAACGCAGCCAATTTTCCGGCAACCTGCGCCACCGCCTCCTCAGCCCATGAATCAACAGGATGTGACTTCTTCCATGCTTTCTGGTGGCAGCGAGGCAGCAGCTTATGCTGTGGATATGAACAACACAAACGTACTGAATTACCGATTCATGAACATGGAACATTGCGCGGATCTAGATAACTACTGGCCTCCTTATTAAAGGAAAGAGATTTCGATGAGAAAAATTGACTAAAATGCAAACCTATATCATGAGTTTATCTATTTGTGGAGATATAGTACATAACTTTATAATATAACAAATTTCTATTTCATGATATAATTATTAGTGTAAAATCGTACGTTTTGAGGTATAATTAACCCATTATGTATAATTTTACAATACTAATTATACCACGAAGTAGGGATTTGCTATACTATAATTAAGTCAAGTAACATATCTTCAAAAAAATGATAAGTTCAATGTACAATTTTGGATTTTAGTCAGAAAAATCATCCATTTCATGCATAATGCAGACAAGTTGGTGTAGGTCTAGAAGTGGTTTTACTTTTATTTATGTTTGGATAGATCATGGTTTTTGGCAGGCCATTGTATTGTGAATGGATAACTGCCGCAATTTTAGTTTCTCTTTTTATTACTCTTCACCTAGTTATTATATGAACTACCAGAGAAACGTATTATTTAAGTGTTGGATATCGGTAAATTATCTGTTTATATATATATATATATATATATATATATATATATATATTAATTTCCTGCTTTGGTGTACACTAATGGGAAGAAAAGTGGATATTTATATACATATATTTACTCTTTCTAGCTGTTAGAAGATTTTTTACACGGCAGGCTGACTAGAACGAATTTAAATTATGTTTTTGAAGGTACAGGTTAGCGAAACTTATAGTTTTGTGTATTCAGGAGGTAGACAGGAAGGTCGTGCCTGAAGCTACACAAAACTAAGAACCGGATTTTCCTGTACATTTAATTGTGTAAACTATGTCAAACCAAAAAATCCGGTTAGGGTGAAGTTGTAACGATTGAGAATATGTGTGTATAATTAAGGTTTACGAATATTATTTAGCAAAAGGAAACTTTATGGATAATATTCTATTTTATGTGATTTAATGTCGTATTATGACATCGATTATATGTTATGCAAGTGAATATGTGTGTTTAAGTTTTGTAAGAAAAAAATGCAAAATTTTTTTGAGAAAAGACGTAAAATCAATATTCACGCTAAAAAATGCTTTTTCGTTTTTTTGACTTTTCAAATTACGATATAGCGTTTATTCAGAAAATAGGGACGGAAAGCATAATCAAAATTACAAAACATAAAAGTCTTTTTTTGGCTAATCGACCGAGTTACAAAACGTAATTGGAAAAGTTAGAAAACCTAACTAGAAAGAAAATAAGTAACCAACTTAGTTTGGTCTAACTAAGCTTAGGGTTTTAAAGACTTGGTAGGGTTTAAAATACTTGGCTAGGGTTGGGCCTAGGGTTGGAGTGGCTTGCCTATTGTTGAAGCCAAGGATGGAGTTTAAGATTAAAACCTAAAAACTAGCCAAAGATTAGAAGTAATGACTTGGACTTGGAGCCAAAGGATTGGAAGACTTGGAGCCAAAGGATTTGGGTGGTCTAATAACGAAACTACCCTAGTTCTTGTAATTTAGCATCAAAAGCCCCACCAACTAACCATGTTGGTTAGCTTAGGTTAATCTAGGGGATGGTTTGTAAGGTTGAAAAATGAATGGGATTGACTCTAGAAGACTCAAGATGAGTGTAGACACTTGAAATTTTGTTTTCCTGTTACTAACAATACCAGAGGGCAAAAATGTCTTTTCTCACATTCCAGAGTAGCCCTGGAGGGCTACAACATCAAGTCAAACCACGGAGACATCCCCGTGGAACATCAAATCAACCTTGGAGATTAACCCTAAGGAAAAGAAAAGTTGGCAGCAATCAAATCCCGGAGGCAATCCCAAGGAACAACCAAAAGCCCCATCAACCCTAGAGACAACTTCGGGAGGGCAAAAAGGTCATTATGATAATTCAACATCAACAAACACATTATAGCTGTAAACGGGTCACAAAGAGCAATTGTAGTACTTCTGAGCGCAAACTACGCAAAACAGCTCAACGAACTACCTACGAAGACTCAAAGATGCCATTTCGGTCATGGACCCATCTTCCAAGATTCGAAAAAGGGCTAGTACTATATCATTATGTAGCTCTCGAAAAGATCTTTCCGGAACGGTATAGTACACCTTTATACGATACCTGAATTGCAAGTTACAAAGGTTTCAACGCATAGTATAGCGAATGGCTAGTTGACATCTATCTAGGGATGATTTTCCCCTTTTTATATGCCTTCCCGAACTCTTAATGATGCAAATAATATAATATTACGAAGATATCGGAAATTTCTTTCTGAATCGATATGGCACGACTTCTGTGACAATACGAGAATTTAAAAAAATTTTAAAATTTTAATTAATTGATTTAAGGTTCAATATTAGAACCTAGACATAAAATAAGTGTATGCGTTTGATACTTTTAAGAATGAATTTTGAGGATTTCAAAATTCTGTGAAGGATTTAGGTGAATTATTCAGGATTAAGGGAATAAGCATTTATGTTTTGTGTATATGTGTGCATGATGTGGTTAAGGGTCAATGGTTGACCAGATAAACGATATCTGTGACAAACCCTAAGTATATATTAAGAACGTCAACGTTCGGTTAGAAAACCCTAGCGATTAACAAGAAACCCTAGAAACCAGTTTTGGAAACCTTAATTTCAGTTCTGGGAATTCAAAACCCTAATTCAATGTATGAAACCCTAATCTGAGAACTTAAATGATTATTATATTGCTTCAGTGCTATTAATTATAATATTAATTAGGGCAAAGCTTAATTATTTAGCAAACTCTAATTTCAAAGTTTTAAAACCCTAATTTATGGATTTGAAACCCTAAATTATAAATAGGGAAAACCTAAGTGTTAGTTAAATAATTTTAATGTTAATTAGGAAATATTAATCCTAATTTTAAAGATATAAGTAATTAGAAAACCCTAATCTAATTACAAAACCTAATTTCTAATTTAAAAAATTACTTTTTTTTATTTAGAAACCCTAATTTTGGGTTATAAACCCTAATGACCATTTTGACCCTAATTGCTTAATTAGAAATTTTAATTAGGATATATTAATCCTAATTATCAAGATTGAATTATAATTAGTAAATTTTAAGATAATTAGAAATTTATAATTATAATTTAGAAATATTAATTTTCTATTTTGAAAACCGAAATTCAGAAATGTTAGAAACTAAATTACAAAACCTAAGGGTTTAAACCCTAAACCCTAAAGGGTTCAAACCCTAAATCCAAACCCAAACCCTAAATCCTAAGGGTTTGGTCATTTACTAGAATGCCATTAAAATTAATCGCTAAATGATTAAAATGCCCTTTTGTGCATTATTTGAGCTAACTTGTGAATCTAGCAAATTTGAAGTTGTTCACCAACTACACCAACTCGATATGACTTATATCTATTATATCTCAGCCAAAATTGATAGCCATTATGTGACGCCCCCAAAATTATGTATACATCACCCATCTTGGGTCGCCAGATACATGGTACAAAATTTAAATACAACGTAATTATACAACTGTCGTGTACAATACGACAAAACATATGCTGTGAGTTTTAATACAAATATTGTCTACTAGAGAGTATAAAAACTCAATGGGGTCCTCATTACAATTATTATCACACTATTTCATAGAATAGTGAAGACTACTAATGCAAACATCTAGGACCATCACTTTATTCCCCGACTAGTCCCAGCTATGTTCTCATTTCCTGAAGAGAACAGTAAAAGAAAGGGTGAGCTCAACTAGCCCAGTAAGAAATATTATGACTAAGATAATGCAGAATAATTTATCGTTAGCCTTCAACGGTGTTAAACTGATAAAATATAATAACTATCAAGTTTAACTGCAGCGGAACAAGCAATTCATTGGAAGAGTCAAGTGGAGAATAAAATTTACTATCTTCTATGATTTAAAAGGTTTTTCATCACTTTTATCGCTGAGACTCAGCTTAATAAATAATCCACATCATCGAATCACCACTGCACTACGACCAAGGATATTCGTTAGTATCACGACCACGAACTATCCATACACTACAGGCCAAAGATAATCGTGTTTTCATCAACGGTACTGATCATGCCATAAAATAATTCATCTTTGCACCTTGGTCAAGAGAATCCATAGCCATAATCATACCAAAAACCGTCCATCAATGCACTACGAGCCAACGAGGACTTTTTTCCACATCATTTGTAACATTACGGTCATGATTATACCAAATAATCCCTGGTCATAATCATACCAAGTCCATCTATGCACTACAGGTCACAGACGACTTTTAACATAATATAAACATGAGGATGATGACAATGCCATAATAATTCAATAAAACAAGTTCAAGAATTAATTTATCCAGGAACTAATAACGTCCAAATTGTCAACATGATACTTCTTTGTAGAGTAAAATTCAAGAATGCTCATAAGAATATTTCCATGAAAAGATACTGGATGAAGCGCAAATATCAAGGATATTCCACTAATTTCATGTTGTATAGAAGTCAAAACTTTAACCAACTGAGTATAATAGAATATATGAAACTGCAAATGGATTTTCGCCCGCCACGCAGAATCCACGTAGATGCATCATTTCCACAATTTAATAAGGAATGAATACGAAGGATCATTCACCATGCATGTGATAATCCACATAGACAAAGTTATTCCAATGTAATAATAAAGAATGGAATAACATAAGGATTCACCGTGCGTCATGCGATAGATCGCATGTACAAAAGTTATTCCTAACGTAATAATAAATAATGGAACCGTCCTCCCAGTAAATGCATGCATGTGATATTCCACGTATAATAAAATAATGGAACCAGTCCCATAAAACGCATGCATGTGATATTCTCGACAAAATAATAAAGAATGGAATAACAACAAAATCATCATGCATGCGATAGATCGCATCGCATGAATGAGTTATTCCAATAGAATAATAAATAATGGAACCAGTCCCACAGAACGCGCGCATGAGCATGATATTCGGCTGTAATAATAAAGAACTAATATTAGAATAATTTCACCATGTATGCGGATACTTGATAACAGTTATTCCAACATAATAATAAAGAATGGAATAATGTAAGAATTTCACCAAGTATAGGGTATCCTCACAGTGTTATACAAAAGTATTCCAATGAAATAATAAAGAATGGAATAATGTAAGTTCTCTTCATGAATTAGAAAGAAGAATACCCCTTACGAAAGCACGACAAATAATATCCCATACCTTAAGAAGAAGAAGAAAGAAGAGTCTTTGGATATACGAGTAGTGAAGTAGCGAGAATACTTTTCTTCTTTCTCTCTATAGTTTATCTCTCTAGTTTCAAAGAATTCGTAAGAAATAATGAATGAATGAGCTTCTATTTATAGAAAAATGGATCTGATAGTAACTAACTCATGAATCCGGTCCAGATTGATTTACTTTAATCTGACGGTCCATATTTAAAGCAAAATCTTTTAAATAAAATATAATATATTCTATGTATAATCTAATAAAACGAATAACTTTATAAAAGATTTTACTATGCAAAACACTATGCGAGCACTATGCAAAACACTATACATAATAAAATATAATATATTCTATTTATAGAATAACTTTATAAAAAGTATTATGCTTTATATAAAAAAGATTTTACTATGCAAAACACTATATAGACACTATATGTATAATAGAATATAATATATTCTATTTATAGAATAACTTTATAAAAGTATTCTATTTTATATAAAAAGTTTTTCTGCTTTTATTACATTAATAATACCAATAAAATAAAACCGAGTAACTTATCACGTAAAATCAATAATTATAAATACGAGTGTACTATCCAACCACGCCAGACATCGTATTTAGTAGTTCAAGTAGTTCAACAGTTTTAACGGTAAAACTTCCGTCGTTATTCTCATAAAAATATTTTTGTCGCTTTTCTCCATCCGACAATAATTCCGTTCATGGGGTCCACTAATGATTGTACCGTTGCATTTGATATTCCCCGACAAAAAGAATATTCCCCACCAATCGAATATTATATAACAACTTGCATACTTTTTCAAAATTTATAAATACTACCCACAACTATAACATTATATCAAATCCACACCATAATATTCAAAAAATTATTTCGAGAAAATTAAATATTTATTCATAAAATCGGGTCTCACAATCTCCCCTCCTTATGGAATTTCATCCTCGAAATTTACGTGACGCATACTGGTATGTCAAGAGGTTAGGGTACCTTGACTTCACTTCAAATTCTAACTCTTGAGGTATAACCTTTGAGCGTCGAATATGATCCTTCTTATCAAAGTTGTTAACACGTATCTCCTCATACGTTAAATCTTCTGCTATCTCGTCCGGTTCTAAATTAATATTGTGGTTCGGGTCGTCCACATATTTACGTAACATCGATACGTTAAAAACGTTATGAACACGCGACATACTTGGCAATAAAACGAGTCTATAGGCCACAGTTCCTACTCGATCGAGACTTTTAAATGGGCCAATTAAATCGAGGGTTGAGATTTCCTCTCTTTGTCGATTCTTGCTTCTAGAATAACGCCCTCTTGAACCTTCTTATTCACATTCATCAGCTCTGAGTATGTAGCTTGAGCGGCTTTAACTTTATCGATTAAAGTCAATTCTAATCGTATATTTGTTATCTTCACGTGAGTTCGTATATTCGCACTTGTAATCGCATACAATCTTCTACTCAACGCGTCAGCTACCACGTTTGAACTTCCACGATGATATTGTATGGTACGATTGTAATCTTCAATAGCTCGAGCCAACGTCTTTGGCGCATGTTACGTTTTAGGTGAAGAAAATATTTGAGGGTTTTAGAAATGGGTTTTGTACTAGGGTCAATACAAAATTCAATTTCACGCTCTAGGGGTAGGCTAAGAAGTCTTCAAGAATACGTCAGGAAATTTATTAACAATAGAAATATCATTCAAAACTGTGACTCTCATTCAAGACTTGGATAGCACGTCACATTGATACCTATCAACTTGCCACCGTCATTCACGACGTTGCCTACAGAAAGTCGGGCTTCGGTGCATTCCACACAAGAAAGTCAACAATGAAAGGATCGTGGCTCTTTATTTATGGCTTGATATGACAATGATTGACTTTAGTGGTTTGGTTACTTTGAATTCACATAACAAGTTGGTTAGGAGTATGAAAGCTAACAACCTTACGAAAAGCATGATGAGTAGCTAACCAATCGTTTCCAAAATTCACATCAAAGGCAAGTATTTTCAAAGAGATAAGATCGACAGGTAACGTGAAAGTGTCGATTTGAATCAACAAGATTTATAAACATTGGAAGTAACGAAGGTTTCTACTATCGAAGTTTCAACCAATAAGTCAAAGTCTAATTTCTCTGAAGTCAAATTTAAACGTTGAGTGCAAGCAAGAGAGATAAAAGAATGGGTAGAACCGGTATCTAATAAGGTATAGACTTTGCAAGAATTTATAATTAACTAACCCGTGCTAACTTCGTTCGGGTCGCTCGCTTTTTTTTTTTGAGAAGTCACGAAAAACGCTCTTCCTGAAACCACCAACTTTGTTTTGTCCGTATCCGCCTTTGGTACCACCGTCCCAGCTGGACTTTACTTCACTATGCGACAAAATCGATCTAAATGACCTTCTTCTTGAAATTTCCAATTCTATTATCTTGCCATGATTACCACCGAGTGGTTACCATTCTTGGCATGATAATTTCCCCACGATGGTTATCATTGTTCAATGGTCCGCCGCCACCCGGTATGATTATTATCGTGTTGTTGGTCGTTACCTTTTGGTTGAGTGACTCAACGGCCTCATGTGCTTCATTGATTATCTCACCATTTTCATATGCCATTTTCAAACACTATCACAAAACAAGGGTTAATTAACATATCACATATTATCCCTATATTCGACCGACCAATTAAATTCCAAATAAACTTAGGTAGGTCATACTAGCTAAGCGAAAATTCCCCGCTCTCCCCTCTAGTTCTATTCTCACATCTTAGCCAGGATCATATCCCTAAGCTTTGATACCAACTGTGACGCCCCCAAAATTAGGTATACATCACCCATCTTGGGTCGCCAGATACATGGTACATAATTCAAATACAACGTAATTATACAACTGTCGTGTACAATACGACAAAACATATGCTGTGAATTTTAATACAAATATTGTCTACTAGAGAGTATAAAAACTCAATGGGGTCCTCATTACAATTATTATCACACTATTTCACAGAATAGGGATGACTACTATTGCAAACATCTAGGACCATCACTCTATTCCCCGACTAGTCCCAACTATGTTCTCATTTCCTGAAGAGAACAGTAAAAGAAAGGGTGAGCTCAACTAGCCCAGTAAGAAATATTATGACTAAGATAATGCATAATAATTTATCGTTAGCCTTCAACGGTGTTAAACTGATAAAATATAATAACTATCAAGTTTAACTCATAAATGGAACAAGCAATCCATTAGAAGAGTCAAGTAGAGAATAAAATCTACTATCTTCTATGATTTAAAAGGTTTTTCATCACTTTTATCACCGAGACTCAAATTTTAATAAATAATCCACATCATCGAATCACCCACGATTACTACGGCCAAGGATATTCGTTAGTATCACGACCACGAACTATCCATGCACTACGAGCCAAAGATAATCGTGTTTTCATCAACGGTCCTGATCATGCCATAAAACAATTCATCTTTGCACCCTTGGCCGAAGAGAAATCATAGCCATAATCATACCAAAAAATAGTCCATCAATGCACTACGGGCCAATGAGGACTTTTTTCCACATCATTTGTAACATTACTACCATGATTATACCGATTAATCCTCGGTCATAATCATACTAAGTCCATCTATGCACTACATGTGCCCACGTAAGACTTTTAACATAATATAAACATGAGGATGATGACAATGCCATAATAATTCAATAAAACAAGTTCAAGAATTAATTTATCCAGAACTAATAACGCCCAAATTGTCAACATGATACTTCTTTGTAGAGTAAAATTCAAGAATGCTCGTAAGAATATTTCCATGAAAAGATATCGGATGGAAGTGCAAATATCAAGGATATTCCACTAATTTCATGGAGTATAGAAGTCAAAACTTTAACCAACCGAGTATAATAGAATATATGAAACTCGCAAATGGATTTTCATTCACCATGCGGTAATCCACGCAGCATGCATCATTTCCACAATTTAATAAGGAATGAATATGAAGGATCATTCACCATGCATGTGATAATCCACATGTACATGTTATTCCAATGCATTAATAAAGAATGGAATAACATAAGGATTCACCATGCAAAGCGATAGACTACATGCATGTGTTATTTCCAATGTAATAATAAATAATGGAACCAGTCCCCAGAACGTAACGACGTATGTGATATTCATATTATATATAATAATAAAGAATGGAATAACAATGTAAATCACCATGCATACGATGATCCGCATGCATGTGTTATTCCAATGTATAATAAATAATGGAACCAGTCCCACAGAACGCATGCATGTGATATTCCAATGAATAATAATAAAGAACGGAATATTAGAATAATTTCACCATGTATGGTAGATTTTGCATAACAAAGTTATTCCAACATAATAATAAAGAATGGAATAATGTAAGAATTTCACCAAGTATAGGGTATCCCAGCATATACAAGTTATTCAAATGTAATAATAAAGAATGGAATAATGTAAGTTCTCTTCATGAATAAGAAAGAAAATAATACCCTTACGAAGTACAACAAATAATATCCCCTACCTTAAGAAGAAGAGTACTCGATATATGAAAGTGAAGTAAAGCGTATACTTTTTTTTTTTCTCTCTATAGTTTATCTCTGTAGAGTTTCAAAGTGAATTCGTAAGAAATAATGAATGAATGAGCTTCTATTTATAGAAAAATGGATCAGATAGAACTAACTCATGAACTATCCGTATTGATTTACTTTAATCTGATGGTCCATATTTAAAGCAAAATCTTTTAAATAAAATATAATATATTCTATTTATAATCTAATAAAATGAATAACTTTATAAAAGATTTTACTATGCAGCAAATTATGCAAAACACTATGCATAATAAATATATATATATTATAAAAGTATTCTGCTTTATATAAAAAAAAGATTTTACTATATAAAAAACACTATGCAAATATTATGCATAATAGAATATAATATATTCTACTTATAGAATAAATTTATAAAAGTATTCGCTTTATATAAAAAGTTTTTCCGCTTTTATTACATTAATAATACCAATAAAATAAAAACTGAGTGACTTATCACGTAAACATCAATAATCAATACCGCAAGCTTACTATCCAACCACGCCAGACACATTTTTACTACCGAGTAGTTCAAAGTTTTAATTCAGAAAACTTCCGCCGTTATTCTCATAAAAATATTTTTGTCGCTTTCTCATCCGACAATAATTTCCATTATGGGGTCCACTAATGATTGTACCGTCCGCATTTGATATTCCCCGATAAAAAGAATATTCCCCACCAATCGAATATTATACAACAACTTGCATACTTTTCAAAATTTATAAATACTACCCACAACTATAACATTATATCAAATCCACACCATAATATTCAAAAAATTATTTCGAGAAAATTAAATATTTATTCATAAAATCTGGGGTCTCACACATTACATAGCAACATGTAATATATATGGATTGAGAGAGAGAAAATCACATACTTTATTTATCATTTTTGCCAAGCCATTCTCTCTCTTCATTTTCGAGATCTAGAGTGAGTGAGAGAGAGAAGGTGAGCTATAATCAGTTCCTAGCAAGCTAATATTAGAATCAAAGATTAGAAATCAAGATCAAGCTTCAAAGTGGTATAAACCCTAATTTGTGTAAATCATGTGTTTTGATGTTAATGATTGGTTAGATATGTGTTAGAAGGTGCCGTTTAGAGATCCAGGTTGTTGGATCATGGATCCATAACATCTAGATGCTCGAATCTAAGGATTTCAAAAATCTGGGAAATGCTTGAAAAATTGCCTGACAACCATATGCCAGATGCCATAGATCTTTATCTGTTAAGTGTTAGTGTGTTTTTATGTTATAGATCTATAGTATGCTATGTGGTCTTTGTTCTGAAACTTGAAACAGAGTCATATCATGTCTAGATCGTAACTTATGAGCAGTCAAAGGCCGTTGACCGTTCACGGAAATCAAGTTCTGGGCAGCCCAGAATTCTAGAAGTTGTCTGACAAGATTTTCAATTCATTTTATTTTGATGTGGTTTAATTTTTGGGCCCGGTTGTTGTATTGATGTTGTTTTCTGTCATATGGACTACATATATAAGCTTTTAGATCACCCAAAGTAGTAACAAAATAAAAGTTATACCCGATCAAAGTAGGGTTGACCGGCTGTTCTTGAAGATTTCTGGAAAACCCAGAAACCTTCATGTACGATTTTTTTTGTTAGACTTTGACCAGCCATGATCTTCTTAGTGTGATGATGAAATGATGATATGTTGCTATATGATTATTCCCTGACATCCCTACTTCATTACTGAATCAATAAAACATACAAAGCACGTCCAAATTTCACGTTATAAGGATTGGAAAGTTGGTACCTCGACTGTTCTTCAATTCTGGAAAACCCATAAATTGAAGAACATGTCTGACAGTGAATTGATGAGCTTAGATCTCGCTGATATGTTGTGTATTGGCCAGGATCTTGGTTGATAGTTGTAGTATTACACGTCTACTATAATTATAACCCTTAACCTAGCCCAGAAACCTTATAATCGCGAATCAAATGCTGGTCAAACTAAGCTCCTTGCTGACTGACATGAAATTCTGGAAAAGGCTCAAGAACACTCAAGAACACCTAAAGCGACGGGTCTGTCGCTATAGGGCCTATTTTTAATTATTTAATTTTTGAAAATGATTATTTTAATTAAATAAATAGAAATAAATAGTTTTTAATTATTAAAAATACATAATAAATTCCGAAAAATTATTTTAAAGTCTAAAAAATAGTTTTTAATTATTTTGAGTATATTTCATAAATATTTAATTTTTTTGGAATATAAATGGTATTTAATTTATTTAATTATAATTTTAAATAAATTATTTAAAATGATTTTAATACATAAAAAATCATGAAAAATAATATTATGGTATAAGAAAATATTTAAAGATATTTACAAAGGACTTTTAATATTTTAGGATGAATTTCATTAATTAATCAATATTAATGATAATTAGTTTATTTAATAAATATATTAAATAAATTATGGAAAAAAAAATTAATGTTTCAAAAATCATATAAAAAATGATTTAAGGGTTAGAAAAATATTTTAAGTTATAACCTATAACTTTTGATATTTTGTCATGAAAATATTAATATTTTAATATTAATAGCAATTATCGAATAATGAATTTAAGTGTTTAAAATCATATTTAAATGATTTTAAAGTATTAAAAATACTTTGATATATTATAAATATATTATAATATTATGACATGTATTTCATTAATATTTGATAATAAATAAATATTAATGAGAAAGAAATTATGTGGTATTTAATTCGTATAAATATGTTATTAGTGATTGAAAATTCATGATAGATGATATTAATTATCTAAAAATTATTACAAGCCTATAAAAAATATTTCGACTGTTAATAAATTATCTTAGATAATAGTTAAGTGTTTAGACAGAGTTTAATTGAACTTAAACTCAAAATTTTGTCTGACTAGACCGTCGGGATGTTAAAATTTTGTCGGATTCAACTCGGACATAAATAGTCTGACTTGATGCTAAGTTTTATGTGCTGAATAAAGTGATAGGGTTATGTGTTATGTGTTTAGATTATTCTATGTATATATATATATAATAGTATTATATTGTGATAATATTATTCTAATATTGGAGATCTATATTACTAATATTAGGTCTTCGATAAAGCGTTATAAATTGCGTAGCGGTAATCAACGGTTCAGGCAAGTTTGTTTTTACTTAACTCTACTAAGAGTTGTTTCATTCAGATATGCTTATGGTTAATCATTACTGATTGCCATGTATAATTGTACTATATACATATTGCATGTATAAGTCAGGTATGCAAGGCTGATCACCTTCATTACCGTTTGGTCCAGATATATTTGTTCATGTTCAATACTTGTTCAGTCATAAGTTTGTTCCTGCTAGTTCATAATTATATTGTTGAATTATAGCCAGCTTATTATTCAGACTCTTTCAATCATGATATATCGTTAAATTATTAAACTTAAACTTGGTGGGCAACTTTCATGCTCACCCTTGCTATATCATGATAAAACATTGCAGATAAGGCGAATGCGTTTGGATACAGGAAAAGAATAATGCCAAGTTCACTTGGAGATAAAATGTGCAGCTAATTTGTAATAGTATAGTTTGTTAATAATGCATTATGTTACATAGTTTATGAATGGTGTATAAGTTAAGGTTACTCGACCTTGGGGAATAGTATGTAATGTATTGTATAAATAATTTATGTTTATATCTTTCGCAAATATAGTAATAGTGTTAGAATGATCGAACCGGGTTTGCGGTGATTCGGGACCTCGATTCGGGGCCCTCACAACTTCTAATTCCTCCTGGATTGAAAGTTTTGGTTGTTCGAGTGCGCAGCGTAAAAACCTGACCTAGCGGGACGAAAAACTAAGAAAGTGGGACCTACCTTCGAGCTGTCGCAGGTAGACCTGCGGCTCCCCCTTTTTCATCTACAAAAATCAGATCTAGGCTCATTTTAGAGAGAGAAAAAAGTTAAAGAGAGAGAGTCAGTTTTAGAGAGAGAAAGTGAGCGTTTCTTGTGTTTAAACTCCGTAAATCGCAATTGTAAACACTCATATACATATAAACGCATATACTACAACATATCAAATTTTAATAGGTGAAAACTGAGTTTTCAAGCTTCAAAATCAATCAAAAGCCTTCTTCGCTGCACACTGTAAGATCTTTTCTAATCCAAAGTTTTTACTTGTTTTAATATATATATATATATATATATATATATATATATATATATAAATGTCCGTCTCTGGCTGGTGCAGTCGCCGGATGGCGCTGTTGATCATCTTCTCAGATGAGTCACCACCTCCATACAAGTGAATCATGCGTGATTCAACATTAATTTACTTTTTCATTATTTAAGTAACTTTCGAAGTGTTTAGAGTTACTTGAAGCTTTGTAAGGCTTTCGCTTCTAGCCTCACACAGGTCATCTCTTCTTAACAATCTAGAGTTAGATAAGAGAAGAAGCTTGTTGCTTCCTATTCGTAAGATGAATCGAAGTTCTTAGTATTCTTTCTTCCATTAACGAGGTGAAAGGTTAAGAAATGTAACCCTCAATAATAAAAGAAAAATCGGTACTTTCTCCGATTCACCTATTATTAATCTGGATTACATCTTAACGTGAATAAACTGTTAATGAAAGAAGGAAGTACGAAGAACTTCTTTTTCATCTTACTAGAAGAAGGAAGCAACAAGTTTCTTCTTCGTCTAACTCTAGAGAGAAGGGAGAGCGGACCTCTGTGAGGCTGTAAGGAAAGCCTTACAATTAAGCCTAAGTAAATCTAAACACTTCGAGTTACTTAAATAGAAAATTGAAAAGTAAATTACTATTGAATCACGCAGGATTCACCATTACATTCACTGAAGTAAAAGTACAAAGTAAAAGTAATTTACTAAAGTAAAAGTAAAAAGTAAGAAACATTTTACATTTTACATTTACATTTTACTAAGGTAAAAAGTAAAAACAGTTTACTTAAAGTAAAAGCAAAAGTTATTCTTTTCCTTTACTTTCGGCTGATTAACTAGCTAGGGAACAACAGTGATGTTATCGTTGACTGCTTCCTACTTTTGCTGAAAGATGATGATGGTTGGGGCCATCACATCTCCTTTGATTGATTGACTGGTCCGCCTGTGGATGCCGGAGGGCACTGTTGATCATCTTCTCAGATGGATCAACATCCCCATACTATTCCTTTGACTAATGCTGCCGGAGCAGGTGCTTGTGACTGAAGAGATGTCAGACGAATGGGTCCTGAGCATCTTGCAAGTTGATGGTGCTATATGGGTCGTCATCATCATCATATTAACTGAGAGAAGCATTCTTGGAAGAGGATGAAGAACCTGCAGAGGCATCTTCATGCAATTCATCAATTCTTTTATTTAATGCTTGAGCAATTAATTTTAATTCTTTACCGGAACAATTCTTAAAATCAAAAATGTCACGGGAACAGGATGAACCAGTGGGACTGACTCGGGACTCTTTTGATTTTTGACTGGAAGGTTCTTTAATTGTAACTGGGAGAACCTTAAGAGGGACAGTGGGAAATTCTAACTGAACTTGACCACCAATTCTATTAACATCAAATTTGTCCCACCATTTGACGAACCACTGACGGGAGACAAGGGGAAAAGGGTCAGATGAGGGAGAAGCAAGGTGATTGGATTCATCACCATTAGGATGGGTAACTTTGGTTGGAGCCTGAATGTGATATTCCCATTTAAGGATCCAGGGAACCTTATATTTACTTACAAACTGAAGAATGACTGGGACACCTTCAAGATTTGGATTATTTTTACTATGGTTGCAAAAATAACTGAGTTGGACTTTCAAGAGATCAGGAAGAAGGTCGTAAGTAGAACCAAACCTTGCCCACCAGTGAGAGAACCAACAAGGGAAATGACTTTTGAACTTATGATCGAACTGAACAAACCATGAAAGACTGTTTGACTCATTTTGATGAAGGAAAACTCAATACCAAGCTTCCATGTAATCATAATAACAGTAGGAGTTATTTTGATTAAAAAGCTGCATAAGATCATAGGGATGTTTTCCCCAATCAAACATCAGAATAAATGGTTTAATGTATAGTGAATGGTAAAGTACTTTGGATTAATCATTATTAGCATAAATGGGTTTAATAAAGATTGACTCGGTTTCAAGGAGGATATCCTTATAATACATAAGGGATTTATAAGGAACAAGGGGCATGAAGTGCCATCCCGAAGGAAAGAACTGGGAGGTAAGTTTAACTGGGTCATCTTTGGGTTTCATATGAGGTTCAATATGAAATAGGAAATTGGTCCATCTAAACATATATTCAGAGGGAGGATGACTAGGGGTTGAAAGGGAGGCCTTAGACTGAAAAGGGTCAACTGGAGTTGGGTTACTAGCTAAGGCAAAACTATAGGGCTTGGACATTGTTCCAAGGACGATGAATTGTTAGTGGCTTGATAAACTGGGTTTACTGGATGAAGAACCAAAGTTCCTTTTGGTTGATTACTTGGGCCAGTCGGGCGACCTGGACCACGAGAAGATGATGTTCGAGCTTATGATGGATGCACGGTATCTGTGTTAATAAATTCCCGAGTGAGAAAATCAGGAATGGAATTGTTACTGCCTTTAATGTATTCAATTGCAAAATCAAAGATACTCAAAAGGGCTTGCCATCTAGCAAAGGAATGTTTAGAGGCTATGTTCTCAACATGTTTTTCCAAAACATATTTTGATGATTTGCAGTCAATACGGACTAATTTTTTTTTGATTTAATAGATCAATTTGAAATTTGTTAATACATAATACAAGAGAAAGTATTTCCTTTTTAATAGTGCTGTAATTTAACTGTGTATTATTCCATGCACCGGAATGAACCGAACAATTTGTTCGGGAGAATTGGGTGTTAACTTTTGTTTGAGAATACCTCCGAATCCAATATCTGAGGCATCAGTTTCAACAATTTTAAATGCAGAGTCATTGGAAATACGAAGGCAGGGCAATGCCTTGACATATTTTTTAACTTGTTGGACTACAGAAGTATGAACGTCAGTCCAAGGGGGAGGATTGTCTTGCAAACGCTGAAAGAGAGGTTTGCAAATTTTCCCGAGGTTTTTATAGAACTTGCCAATATAATTGAGCAAGCCCAGAAACCTCTGCAGTTGGGTTTTATTGGTAATTTTATCTGGTAATCTATCAGTGAATTGAATAGCTCCATCAATTGGCCGTATGAGTCCATGATAAATATCTATCTCTGCCTTAGAGATGCGAGATTCTTGAACTATTATCCTAGTATGATTGGTGCGATGGAATTGAGTTTGCACAATGGACCTATCCATTTCAATTGCTTTCATGATTTCACATTAAGCCTAAGTGATCAACATTTATTAAAAGCTTTGAAATTAAACATTAAAACTTCTGGAGAAATTACACATATGATTGAAGGTTCTCAGCCCATAGCTTTGATTTACAGGATTTATTATAAGACTATGAAAACAAACTTAAATGTTCATGCTCTTAATAAAAGTCCCAAAGATAAAACTGTATTAATTCAAAGTTCAACTAATGATGCTAATATCCAGATCCCGAGAACCATCCTCTGGAAGGATATAACATTACCTAGCCAATGGACTTTACCCAGTGAAATACCTTAACAACCTATAGTTAACAACCTGTTAAATATTGAAAATGTTAGACAATTTTCTGATGGAACGGGCAAAATAAGTTTTGAACGTACTAGAAGGCCTGTCATTATAGAAGATTTTGCTAGTTCTTCAGTACCTTCATTTCATACTAGAAGAGATACTGAAGTACTTAGTAACCCTTCTTTTAGAGATATTTAATTTAAAGGTGTTCTTAATCAAGGTCAAGCTAGTCACCCGTGTTATACTCACAAGGACCTTGTAGAAGAGGAAAGCTCTTCTTCTCCTACCCCTTTTGAGCTCCCTACTCAATCTGATTTTGAAATCCCTATTAACAATCAATTAAGAGTCAATAAAAAAGAGTTTATTTTAGATTGGGACAATCTTGTAAAAGATTTTAATTCCAAATCCAATAAAGAAAAAAGACATTTATTCGTTCCAATCACCCCACAGAAAAAGAACGCGATAAAATTGTTAATAGATGCAAATGATTCATTAATAGTGAAAATATAAACATTACATTTTACAACTGGTATGATCAATATCAAAGTAAATGTAATGTTATCACTAAATCTCAATGGATTAGAGAAGATAAGTCAAAGGTCTCTTCTAGTCATCCCCCGCTAGAAACTGTCCTTATCCCAGTTAAAAACACATCGGTTATTGCCAGTCCCTTTAAAATTTCAGATGGTATTAAAGATGACAAAAAAATTATTGAATAATTAAATTTTAGTAATCAATATCTAGCAACCGTTGGAAGACAACTAGATAGAATTGAAGAAAAATTTGAAGAAACAAGTATTAAAAAACCTAATTCAAAGATTGAACATCCTTTGATAAAATTACCAGAAAATAGAAGTAGATTAGGTTTACCTAATGATGATAGCGATCTTGTTAGATCTATAGATAAGTTACTCAAAAAATTAAAAACTGAACCCAGTTAAAGCGGTACTATTGCTATTATGGATCAAGTTGAAACTGATATTGAAAACAGTAGTCAATCTGATTATTCTGATAATATTTTGGCTCCCGATTTTAATGATCAGTTAAACAAATTAACCGTTAAAAACATTAGTCTAACCAGAATTGGTATTCTAGACCTACTCCTCTGGATCTACAATTCGAGGAAAGAAATCTAGATAAACAATTCTCTGTTTCGGCCAACAAAATTTATGAATGGAACATAGATGGTTTTAGTGAACAAGAGATTTTAAACAAATTAAATCACATGTCCATGGTAGCAAATAGCTATTTAACTAAATTCAACAATCTGTCTCAACCAGAAATTATTAAGTTAATAGCTAGTGGATTCACTGGTATTCTCAGATCTTGGTGGAAAAAACATCTCACTAAAGATAGTAGAGTATCAATAGTTCATGATGTCCACTTAGATGATGACGTTAATCCCATCTTTGATGAAGATGTTGGTATTGGTCCACCTGATGGAGTTAATACTTTAATATTTACCATAATAAAACACTTTGTTGGAACTCCTAGTAACATAACAGAAAGAATTCATGATCAACTCAGTAATCTCACTTGTCCTACTCTAAGTGATTTTAGATGGTACAAAGATGTTTTTACCTCTAGAGTTATGTTGCGAACTGATAGCAATAAACCTTTATGGAAAGAAAAATTTGTCAATGGTTTACCTTCATTGTTCGCTCATAAAGTTAGAGAAGAGTTGAGTAAAAATTTAGGATATATTGATTATGATAACCTCACTTATGGTGACATAATCAGTTATATTCAAAAGATTTGTTTAAAAATGTGCATTGATTTTAAATTGGCCAAACAAGCTAGTAAAGATAAGAAGAAAACTAACTATGAGTTAGGAACCTTTTGTGAACAATATGGTTTGCCTCCTATTGCTCCCTCTAGAAGGACGCATAAGCACAAACGTATTGATCATCCTAGAAGTCACAAGCGCCATAAACACAAACGCAGTCATAAAAAAGATAACAATCAAAATGATTATTATAGTAAACCCAAACCATCTAGTAAAAAATATAATAAATCAAAAAAATTTGATAAAAGTAAAATTATTTGCCACAATTATGGGCAGAAAGGGCACTACAAAAGTGAGTGCAAAATAAAACAAAAATTATCTCAGTTAAATGTTTCTAGTGAAGATATGGAACAACTATTAGAATTAATGAGGATTGAACACGATGCTGTTAATGATGAAGGATCTGACATCCCTTATTCTTCTAATAGCAGTACTAGTAAGAATGAGACAGATAGTATGAAGAAGTTACTATTTGTGCTGATAATTGCAATGAAAAATGTTGTACTAAAAGATTAAGTGTGATTACCAAAGAGGATGAAGAGAGCTCTTTGTTAATTGACCTAATTAGTAAAATTTATGACCCGGAGCTTAAAACTCAATATACTAAACAGCTAAAAGATTTATTAACTAAAGATACTAGGGTTAAAGACAAGATTATTAAAGCTAAAGAAAAACAAATATTTAGCCTTAATAAAACTCTGGAAAGATTTAAAACCCCTGTTAAAGAAGTTATCCTTCCTGAATTAAATCAAGAAGTTAATAAACTTAAAAGAGAAATCTCTATTTTAAGGTTAGATGTTTCTAAGCTAAGAAAAGAAATTGAAGACAAGAAATCTGATCTTCAGGTTCATGATTCCTCCTCTAGTGATGAAGATCTTTCTCTTAAAAGAGTTAAAGATATTACCATTCAAAAATGGTATATTTCTATTAACTTGGTTATCGATAAAACGTTTTCAATACAACTCCCCGCCTTAGTTGATATAGGTGCTGATTTAAATTGTATTCAAGAAGGTTTAATCCCCGCCAAATATTATAAAAAAACTAATGAAAAATTAAACTCAGCTAATGGTAGTCAAATGGAAATAAAATATAAACTGCCTAAAGTTCATATCTGTCAAGATAATTTGTGTTTTAAAACATAATTTGTTTTAATTCGCAATCTTACCGATAAGATAATTTTAGGTTTACCATTTATATATTTATTGTACCCTTCTACTACCAGTAATGATGGATTAAGTTGTAGACACTTAGGAAAAAGAAAAACATTCAAATTCCTCATTAAACCAAAAGAAAGAGATTTAAAATTTATTCAAGATGAATCTATTTCCAAATCAATAAACTTATTAAATTGTAAATCCACCCGTTTGAATTTCTTAAAAGAAGAGATTAAGTACAAACGAATTGAAGAGCAACTTCAACATAAAGAGGTCCAAGTAAAAATTGAAGATTTAAAAACTTATTTAAAGGACAACTTTTGTTCTGATTCTTCTAATGCCTTTTGGCATCGGAAGAAGCATGTTGTAAGGCTTCTTTACGCTAAATAATTCAAAGAACATTTGATTCCTACGAAGGCCAGGCCCATACAAATGAATCATGAACAAAAGGAGTTATGTAAAAAATAAATCAACGATCTCCTTAATAAAGGATTAATTAAACCTAGTAAATCCCCATGGTCATGTCCAGCCTTTTATATTAACAATGAGGCAGAAAAGGAAAGAGGTATTCCCCGTTTAGTTATCAATTGCAAGCCATTAAATAAGGACTTAGAATGGATTAGGTACCCCCTGCCTAATAAAGATGACCTCATTAACCGATTGAGTAATGCCACTATTTTCAGTAAATTTGACCTCAAATCTGGTTTCTGGCAAGTTGCTATCCACCCGGATGACAGGTACAAAATAGACTTCACCACTCCATTTGGTCATTACGAATGGAATGTTCAAGCCTTCGGCTTAAAGAATGCTCCCAGTGAATTTCAGAATATCCTCAATGACATTTTGAACCCTTTCAATCATTTTGTTGTTGTTTAAATCGATGATATTCTCATTTTTTCCAATTCAATTGAAGAACATGTAAAACATTTTAAATCGTTCTTCAAAACAGTTAAAGATAATGGAATTGTCCTTTCGCTTTCCAAATACAGCTTGTTTCAAGCTAAAGTTCGGTTTCTTGGTTTAAATATTTATCATGGACTTATACGGCCAATTGATAGAGCTATTCAATTCGCTGACAGATTCCCAGATAAAATTACCAATAAAACCCAACTGCGGAGGTTTCTGGGCTCGCTAAATTATATTGGCAAGTTCTATAAAAACCTCAGGAAAATTTGCAAACCTCTCTTTTAGCATTTGCAAGACAATCCTCCCCCTTGGACTGACGTTCATACTTCTGTCGTCCAACAAGTTAAAAAATATGTCAAGGCATTGCCCTGTCTTGGTATTTCCAATGACTGCATTTAAAATTGTTGAAACTGATGCCTCGGATATTAGATTCGGAGGTATTCTCAAACAAAAGTTAACACCCAATTCTCCCGAACAAATTGTTCGGTTTCATTTCGGTGCATGGAATAATACATAGTTAAATTACAGCACTATTAAAAAGGAAATACGTTCTCTTGTATTATGTATTAACAAATTTCAAATTGATTTATTAAATCAAAAAATTTTATTCCGTATTGACTGCAAATCTGCAAAATATGTTTTGGAAAAAGATGTTGAGAACATAGCCTCTAAACATTCCTTTGCTAGATGGCAAACCCTTTTGAGTGTCTTTAATTTTGAAATTGAATACATTAAAGACAGTAACAATTCCATTCCTGATTTTCTCACTCAGGAATTTATTAACACAGGTACCGTGCATCCATCATGAGTGTTCGAGGAAAATCATCTTCTCGTGGTCCGGGTCGCCCTACTGTCCCAAGTAATCAGTCAAAAGGAACTTTGGTTCCTCATCCAGAAAACCAGTTTATCAAACCACTAACAAATTCATCATCCTTGGAACAATACCCAAGCCCCATAGTTCTGCCTTAGCTAGTAACCCAACTCCAGTTGACCCTTTTCAGTCTAAGGCCTCCCTTTCAACCCCCAATCATCCTCCCTCTGAATATATGTTTAGATGGACCAATTTCCTATTTCATATTTAACCTCATATAAAACCCAAAGATGACCCAGTCAAACTTACCTCCCAGTTCTTTCCTTCGGGATGGCACTTCATGCCCCTTGCTCCTTATAAATCCCTTGTGTATTATAAGGATATCCTCCTTGAAACCGAGTCAATCTTTATTAAACCCATTTATGCTAATAATGATAAATCCAAAGTACTTTACCAGTCACTATACATTAAACAGTTTATTCTCATGTCTGATTGGGGAAAACATCCCTCTATTCTTATGCAGCTTTCTAATCAAAATAACTCTTACTGTTATTATGATTACATGGAAGTTTGGTATAGAGTTTTCCTTCATCAAAATGAGTCAAACAGTTATTCATGGTTTGTTCAGTTCGATCATAAGTTCAAAAGTCATTTCCCTTGTTGGTTCTCTCACTGGTGGGCAAGGTTTGGTTCTACTTACGACCTTCTTCCTGATCTCTTGAAAGTCCAACTCAGTCATTTTTGCAACCACAGTAAAAATAATCTAAATCTTGAAGGTGTCCCACTCATTCTTCAGTTTGTAAGTAAATATAAGGTTCCCTGGATCCTTAAATGGCAATATCACATTCAGGCTCAAACCAAAGTTACCCATCCTCATGGTGATGAATCCAATCACCTTGTTTCTCCCTCATCTGACCCTTTTCCCCTTGTCTCCAGTCAATGGTTCGTCAAATGGTGGGACAAATTTGATGTTAATAGAATTGTTGGTCAGGTTCAGTTAGAATTTCCCACAGTCCTTCTTAAGGTTCTCCCAGTTACAATTAAAGAACCTTCCAGTCAAAAATCAAAAGAGTCCCGAGTTAGTCCCACTGGTTCATCCTGTTCCCGTGACATTTCTGATTTTAAGAATTGTTCTGGTAAAGAGTTAAAATTAATTGCTTAAGCATTAAATAAAAGAATTGATGAATTGCATGAAGATGCCTCTGCATGTTCTTCATCCTCTTCCAAGAATGCTTCTCTCAGTCAATATGATGATGATGATGACCCATATGGCACCATCAACTAGCAAGATGCCCAAAACCCATTCGCCTAACATCTCTTCTAATACAAGCACCTACTCCTAAGCAAAGATTAGTCAAAGGTGTTAGAGTTTATGCCCTAGAGGCCAATTATTTGATATAATTGCTTAACGTTTTGATATTATATTTGATTGAATAAATGAATGATTTTATTATGGTTTTATTTACTGCGTTATATAAATATTAACATAATAAAAATCCTTAGAATATTGATACAAATTATATAGTTTCAAGTATGTGACTTGAACATGAGGTTATATATTTACAATTAGTATCATTGTTCTTAAATGTCCCTTAGTCGAGTATCATTGTTGATGGGACAACAATAATGCTTTAAGACTAGTATGTGGATCGATCGATGACCAAATCTCATTGGTCATAAATATATGAGATATTAAGTCAATGCATAGGTATACGTTAGAGTACGATGTAATCGACGGACCCACCATGAGAATTCTATGTGAGCATTATGCGAAGTGTCATTAGCAATTCTCATAGTGACAATGATGTAATGGTCCTCCGACCCAGAAATCACTATATTTCTTCACGAGAATTTATGTATTTTGATATCATCAAATGTCACCTTTAATAGTGGTGGACTATAAAGGTGATTATCGGGTACATCATGAATCATGTGAGAATATGAGTGATCTAGATGGAATTTAACCCTCCTATGTATTAGGGGTGATATCCATAGGCCTCTTGATTGAGTAGACTATGAAATGCATGGCCATGCTCAAATAGTGATTTGTTTCATATAGTCTACTCATTGATCAAGAAAAACTCAGTTGATTAAATTATGAAGAGTATGACACATTCCATGACTTTGAGTTTAATCTAGGCTATTAAGGTTAAAAGGATTAAATTACATTGAAACATTGGTCAATAAAAGGTGCATCGAATCATCGATCTTATTATTACTGGGTAGCGATGAATGCATTACTAGATGTCAGCTCACTATTTATAATTTTATAATATGATTTTAAAATTATTGCCAACGTAATAATAACCTATAGGGTCACACACATGTAACGTAATTAAAAGGGAATTAATTTAAATTATAAAGATTTAAATATGTCAATATGATTGATAGTATTTAAATTACAATTTAAATTAATAGGATAATTTATATATAGGTATATTATTTAAGTAAGACTTAATTAAGATATATATATATATATATATATATATATATATATATATATATAGACCCCAAATTTTATGAAATAAAAGTATTCAATTTTTTTTAATTACTATTCATGAGTTACTATTCATGAGTTACTATTCACGAGATTCTTATTCACGAGTTACTATTCATGAGTTACTATTCACGAGTTACTATTCACGAAGTTACTATTCACAAGTACTATTCATGAAGCATGATAAATTTTTTTTGCGTAGAAGGCACTACTCAATAATGGTTACAGAATTATCGCTCAATATTTTATTTATTAATAATTAATTGCTAATTACGTTGATATTTTATATTATTTGTTGTTTCAATAATTGTCATTACACGTCTTTTTCATTATCAGAGCAATAATTCATATTATCTAAATAATATTATTGGATAACATTATTGGCAATGCCTAGAAAGTTCTGGCATCTAAGGAGAGGTTTGGTCACCTAATTGCTACGCCAGAAGGAGAAATTCTTATTGAAAGCCCCCTCTTTCCTGGAACCGCTTTGGTTGTCAATATTGTGATTACGTAATATTATTTGTGAATAATTAATTATTGATTCATATGATGAGGAAAATATTGATTTTATGTCGATATAGATGGAAAAAATTTTAAAATGACAATTGTTGAAAATTAATATTTTATCTTTTTACGATAAAATAATTCATTTAAATATATTATTTTAATAATATATTAACGGTGATATTTTTACAATGAATGTGGGATATATGAGTATATGAGGAGGAAGAGTATTTTTGTGGCATTAAATGTTTTTAACACATGTTTTGTGTGTTGGGACCCATTTATTGATTTGAATTTGATTATAACTATAAAATCACCCGTTTGTGGATTTCGGTCAATTTTGTTTGGAATTTGGAAAAACTTTCTTCTGCAAAGTTGTAGAAATTGAATTTCCTATAAAAACTCAAGTGAGATTCGAATTTTTTTGATAAAAGGACTATTTATTATGAATTATTGAAGTTCAAGCTCAAAATAATTGATTTTGGAAGTTTAAAATAATTTAAATAACAAAAACGTTTTTTGTGCAAGTCTTGTGAGGTGGGCTGTTTGGTGGCTGAGGTTTTGAAGCAAAATAAGTGTGCCTTGGAATAAAAATAATATATATTAATATTTTATTAAATTTTACGCTTTGGTGTTTCTAAGCATTTTCCTATAAATAGGTTGCTTAGGTTAGAATTGAAAATCACACCGAAAGCTGAAGTTTTCTCTCTATATTATCGAGCGTATTCTTGTGAGTATTTTGAGTATACTTTGAGTATTACTATACGGTGCAAAGTTCGTTCAAATATTATTCCAAATCAAAGACTGCTTTTTTGAGGTAAAGGGATAAAAGGGATTTTAAGGGTTATTATATTTTTAGTTTCAAAATTTTTCTGAACCTTCAAAATTTTGGAAAAATTTGAAATGATAATTTGATGAGTTTTATATATTGTGTCCAAAATGGCGATTTTTGGATGTATAGATTGAGAGTTATGAATTTTATGAGAAAAGACTATTTTAAAAGTAACCGCTTATAACTCCTTGTGATTAACTCCAAAATTGATGAAATTTTTATTGGGAGTACATCTATATAATATCAGTATACCGTGTAAATTTCAAAATTGTTGGATAAAAGTATAATTTATGATAAATGTTTAAATATTCGGTGGTTTTGGCCATATGAAAAATAGTAAATGAATTTTTAAAATTTTGAGAAAATATATGTTCAATATGGGACTATGTTATACTAAATCCCAGAAGAGAAATATTTTGGAACTGATTTGGTATTTTTCATGAAAATATTCTAGTTATGAGTAAATGAATTAAATATGTTATGTGAAGTAAGAAAATTGGAAAATATGATTTTATGGCTTGAGAATTATATATGAGGTATATCTTGATTTTTGATGAGGGTTTTGGTTATTGGTGATGAAATCTTATGAGTTTGGCATTTTATGATGATTAAATGCATTAATTAGTAAAGTGTAAACAATTTAATTAAATTATTTATAAGTTTTAGAAATGATTAAAATATTATTGTAATATTAATAATATTAGATTATGAGATTTCTAAGTGATTTATAACATTTGGATTAAGGTGTTATAAATATGGATATGAATTTTATTAGGAAACTTTATCTTTTCGTATCGGTATAGAGTTACTTATGCACGATACGGTATCTTATGTCTCAATCATCGGTACTATTCACTAAAATTGGTTTCGTTCTTTGACCAAATTATCGTTGATTTATGAATCTTACTTTTGAAATTAAAACCATGTTTTGATTATATTGTTTTTTATATAACATTCTTATAACCCTAATGATGATATTTCTCTTTGACTTGAGTGTAAAGATGGGTAGATTATTGGTATGATCATGACCATAGGTTCTCTTTGGCCATGGTGCAAAAGTTGAATTATCGGTAGTGTATGATCATGACCATTGAATTTACAATTGAATATTTTTAGCTTAAGTGCAAAGGTGAATTGATCAACATGGTTATAATTATTGTATATAACTTCGAAATGATTATGTATTTCTTTGATATATGAATATCTTTGGCTCGTTGTGCAAAGATGACTTGTTGATGAGTATCTTAGCTTTTTGAGTAAAAGATGAATTATTGATGAATATCTTTTGCTCGTAATGCAAAGATGACTCGTTGTTGAATATCTTTGCTTTGTAGTGCAGCAAAGATGAATTATTGATGAATATCTTTGGCTCGTAATGCAAAGATGACTGTTGTTGAATATCTTTAGCTTTGCAGTGCAAAGATGAATTATTGATGAATATCTTTTGCTCGTAATGCAAAGATGACTGTTGTTGAATATCTTTAGCTTTGTAGTGTAAAGATGAATCTGTTGATGAATATCTTTGGCCCGTGGTGCAAAGATGAATTTATTAAATATGATTATGAGCAGGAACTGTGATTTGGTATAACCATGATATTTGATGTTTCGGGTAAAGACGGTGATGAAAATTATCTTCGTCACCGGATGAGAAGAGAATTTAGAATCACAATTATGATTATGAGTTATTCATATGATTGTGGAAAGGAACTGCTTGATTGATGTTACTGAGGATAAAATATTGTTGGTGGACTTTTAACGTGAGAAGACAATAGACTTTATAGTGTATTTGACTCTTTTTAATGGATTATTCGTTCACTGCAACTATGGTTGAAAAGTTTTATCATCTACCATATGTTCTAAATCTCGATTCATTCTTGATGAAGACTATTGATAATTTATTTATCTTTAGTCATAATATTCTTCTTGAGCTAGTTGTGCTCTCACCCTTTTGTTTCACAATTCCTTTTCTGGTAATAAAAGTGTGTAGGCGGGTTGAAGCGGGGATAACAAGGGAATAGAACGGGTGGTCTATAGTTGTTGAGGTTCTCCTAAAGAGTATGAAAATAATTTTATTGAGGGCTTTAGTGTGTTTGTATTTTATACATCATTTAATAGTTATTTTGGTGAATTAAATAGGGTGAAGCGAACCCAACTTTGGAAGGTGTTTTGTCACTATCATACAAGATGTCTAATGACATACAAACTCTCGTGTTATCATAAGACATGGTTGTGCTCATCCACTTGTTGAGTATATTTACAAGCACTACCTATATAATCTTGGTGTTTGTTTGGAGTATAATACCCAATTAGAGACAAATGGAGATAATGATATGTCAAGAGAAGACTCACCATTGGGAAGAATACGATAGTAATCTTCTCGCTTTTTCTTTGGGGTCTATTAGGTCAACCAAGGATAATTACGTGGCCATATGATATCTACCATAACCTAAAAGCATGGCCTCCCGTATACGAAGGTTTCCATGAGCACTTCCCAAAGATTCTAATTTCTAAAAGCAGGTTTTGACTATACCTTTATGTAAGGTGTCATTGTGACGTACTTTACTGATTGGTATATATTTGTATCCAAACTCAACATACATATGTGTTGTTGTATTTTGCACGACAATTGTTGTAATAAAGTTGTAGTTATTTTCCGTACCATATATTTAGCGACTCGAGAATGAGTTGGATGGAATGGACCTATTTTGGGGTTATATATATATATATATAAATTCAGATTTTATTAAATTAGGTTTTGAATAATTCCTTTTAATCGCTATATATGATATGTAGCGTGACCATTTTAGGTATTATTCATTAACTTGCCCTAATAGCTCTTAGAGAGAGACTAGAGAGAAAACAGCTTTGTAAAATCTATATCCTTGTGGCTAGCTATCGCGTTTCCTTCTTCTACAGATCGTGGGACGATTAGGTGTGAAGCGTTCATGTGAATACTGTAGTAGAGATGCAATCCGTTTGAATTAAGTTGGAGATTCAATCGCATCGATTCTAGCTTTAACAATCCAGTATAATTTCTAACCTCTGAATTAATTGAATTTTTGCATGGATCCTGCTTTTGGGTTTTGGAATTGCCTTTAATTGGTTTATTTCGATCGTTTCTATCTGCCGATACCAACAAAGTGGTATCGAGCTACTTGCAAAACGATTAATTCGGATAACGTGTTTAATTGTTTTCGATATATATGATATGTGATGATCTGAATTTTACCTATGCAAATTGATTATATTGTTTTTTATATATATGATATATGATGATACAATTTTCTTGAATCTGTTAATTGAGTATATGATATTCTATAATCGACTTATTCGGTGTTATGAATATTATGTAATAGATATGCATGTATATGATTATCTGTTAATTGAGTATATGATATTCTCGTAATCGACACATTTTGGTATTATGAATATAAGTAATAGATATGCATGTATGTGATGTTACATTAATCAGATCTTATATACGGCGTAATAACAATATACAACTTATGTTCTAATTGGATTAGAAGTATGCGATTCAGATTTAATATGATTAATTGAAATCGACATATATGATATGTCTTAAAGTGTATTGTTATTATGACCACCGCCGGAAAAGAGACCCCTCGACCCCCCTGTCGTTCATGCACATAGATGGTCGTGACCCCAATATGTTATATATAGTTTTATTTAATTATATATAAATTGTTATATGCTTATTATGATATGCATGGTTCATGCTATTATGGCCTTTTGACCCATAGGTTAGTGGTTTTGGTTTTGAAATACGGCTTGCATGTCGTGCCTTTCTATAAATTCTAATGTTATATTCTCTTCTCATTTAAATCCCCTCGAATGTAACTCGAGGTTTCTTTATGTCATGTAATAATCTGTAATCGATGAAGATGACAAGATGGAGAACATGATGGAAAGATGATGATGGAGAGGAGGCACATGCATGATGAAGATCCAAGGAAGCTATTTATTTTAAGATCTTTTACCACCTTAGATTGACCTTCATCTTTCATTAAGCTTGAAAAGATTGACAATGGATTGGGCCATAATCGTGACACATTTAATTTTGCACTTTATTTATGCTTGTATGTGATATGATATGATAAATAATGTGCATGCTTAATAAGATTAAAATTGGTGAGATCTAAATTAATTTATAAAATCCCTCAATAAAATATTAAGTCTAAAATTAGATGCCTTCCAATGAATAAAACTCATCAAGACCTTGATCAATAGATGTAGGTTTGCTAAATCAAAGTACCCTATTTATCTAGGTAAGATGCGATAGGATAATTGTGATATCCAAACTGTTAAAATCATTGGGCCCGACTTAACTAAGTTATCTCAATAGGATTGTGGACTTAGAGGCATGGAGTTTGGTAGGTACCATTAGATGGACTAGAAATAAACGTTGTTTACCAAACTATCCAGGAGTTATATATGATATAATTGACAAGAGGTTGTCTACCTAAATAATTGTGTTTTAAGAGATTAGCCAAAGCTAACTTAAGGCATAATGAAATATGGATCTTGGCTCACTAGAAAGATTTAATAGAAAATGCTTTCCGAATTAATGGTGAGGGCTATTAATTTGAATAAAATAGTGGGAGGTATATTTTGAATGTACTATTATCAATTATATAATATCAACTCTGCAATTTGACTTATTATTTTTGCACTTATAAATTGTAGATATCAAATGGCAAACAACAACACAAATAGTCTTTCATTACGATCAGTCCTTGAAAAGGACAAGCTGAGTGGAATTAATTTCCTTGACTGGCATAGGAACTTGAGGATTGTCCTCAAACAAGAGCGCAAGCTATATGTCCTTGATGGGCCCATTCCTGCAGCACCAGTTGTCACTGGACCACGTGCGCAGCATAATGCTTACAAGAAGCATCAAGATGATGCTCTGGACGTGAGTTGTGTCATGCTAGCAACCATGAACGCTGAGCTTCAGAAGCAACATGAGTTGATGGATGCTTATGAGATGATCGAGCATCTCAAGAAATTGTTCGAAGGGCATGTTTCGACGGAGAGGTATGATATCTGAAAGCAAGGCGTTGTATCACTGCAAAATGGGTGAACGTGATCCAGTTGGTCCACATGTGCTGAAAATGATTGGGTATATTGAGTACCTTGATAGGTTGGGTTTTCCAATCACTCCGGAAGCCCAAACTGATCTTGTTTTGAAATCTTTGAACAACAACTACTCTCAATTTGTTATGAACTATCTTATGAATGAAATTGAGAAACCCCTTACTGAGTTGTTGAGCATGTTAAGAACTGCCGAGAACAACATGAAAAAGGCAGGACCCGCTCCCAAAATGATGGTGCAAAAGGGAATGCTAAGGGAAATTGGAAAGACAAGAAGAAGAAGATAGGATCTAAATCTTTTGCCAAACCCAATTCCAAAACCAAACAGGCTTTAAAACCTAAAGGTGGGGTGGCTAAAGAAGGTGAATGTCATACATTAAAAACACGGACACTTGAAAAGGAACTATCATGCTTATTTGGAAGAAGTGAAGAAAAGGAAAGGAAGTAAATGACTTCCGATTCGTGTATATATGTTATAGAAGTCAACTTGTCTACTTCTACATCATGGGTATTGGATCTTTGGATGTGGTTCTCACATTTGTGTTAATGTCAGGACTCAAGGAGTAGGACTTTAATGAAAGGAGAGGTTGACCTACGAGTTGGGAATGGAGCAAAAGTTCTTTGCCTTTGGTAGTAGGAACTTATCATTTATCTTTGCCCACTGGGCTAGTTTTAGAATTAGAAGATTGTTATTTTGTGCCTGCTATAAGCAAAAACATTATTTCAGTTTCTTGTTTGGACAAGAAAGGTTTTTCATTTATAATAAAGAACAATTGTTGTTTGTTTATTTAAATGATATTTGTTATGGTGTTGCACAATTGTTTAACAGTCTCTATATTCTTGATTTAGAAATGCCTATCTATAACATAAATACAAAACGATTTAAATCAAATGATTCAAATCCAACATATCTCTGGCACTGTCGTTTAGGCCATATAAATGAGAAACGCATATCCAAACTCCATAAAGATGGGTTCTTGGATTCATTTGATTTTGAATCATATGAGAAATGTGAGTCTTGTTTATTAAGCAAGATGACTAAAGCCCCTTTCACTGGACACAGTGAACGGGCTAGCGATGTATTGGGACTTATACATAGTGATGTATGTGGACCCATGAGTTCGTTAGCAAGAGGTAGGTTTTATTATTTCATTACATTTACTGAAGACTTTAGTAGATATGGATATGTGTATCTTATGAGACACAAATCTGAATCCTTTGAAAAGTTCAAGGAATTCAAGAATGAAGTTCAAAACCAATTTGGCAAAAGCATAAAAGCCCTTCGATCCGATCGAGGAGGTGAATACTTAAGCCAAGACTTTGATGACCTTCAAAAGGAGTGTGGTATTATATCACAGCTCACTCCACCTGGAACACCGCAATGGAATGGTGTATCTGAGAGGAGGAATCGAACCTTGTTTGACATGGTACGATTAATGATGAGTCAAACAAATCTTCCAATAAGCTTCTGGGGTCATGCCCTAGAGACAACTACATTCACACTTAACCGTGTTCCTACAAAGACGGTTCAGAACACACCATATGAGATGTGGACTGGGAAACGTCCTAGTATGTCGTTCATGAAGATTTGGGGTTGCGAGGCGTTCGTAAAACGTCTGGATTCTGATAAGCTCGGACCCAAATCTGACAAATTTAATTTTGTGGGATACCCAAAGGAAACAAAAGGGTATTATTTCTACAAACCTTACGAGAACAAAGTATTTGTTGCTTGAATCGGTATTTTTCTAGAAAGAGAATTTGTCTCTAAAGGAAGCGATGGGAGGAAAGTAGAACTCGAAGAAATTCGAGAACCACAAAATATCATTGAACTTTGAGTTGGAGCGTGGCGGGAACCACAAGATATTGTGGAAAGTGAACTGCTCAAATTACACAAGGCATTCAGAGATCTGGTAGGACACGCCAAGAGCACGAGAGATATTATGGATATCTTGTAACTCAAAATGCAGCGATGTGATGCTCATAGATCAAGATGAGCTGCTTCTACCAAGAAGCTATGAATGGACCAGATTAGAGAAATGGCTTGAAGCCATGAAATACGAGATGGACTCCATGTATACTAACCAAGTATGGACTCTGGTTGATCCACCCAAGGGTAAAACCAATCTGGTGCAAGTGGGTTTTAAGAAGAAAGCCGAGCATGGATGGTAATGTACAAACCTATAAAGGCCGATTTGGTAGCAAAAGGTTTCAAACAAATTCAAGATGTTGACTATGATGAAACCTTCTCTCCAGTGGCAATGGTTAAATCCATCAGGATCTTAATTGATATTGTAGCTTTTTATGATTACGAAATCTGACAGATGGATGTCAAAACTGCTTTCCTTAACGAAAATCTCCTTGAGGATGTGTATATGACACAACCTGAGGGTTTTGTCACTCAAAGGATCTTTGAAGGTATGTAGTTACGCAATGATCCATTTATGGATTGAAGCAAGCCTCTCGGAGTTGGAATCTTCGATTTGATGAAGCAGTCAAACAATTTGGCTTTATTAAAAATGAAGATGAACCTTGTGTATATAAGAAGGTTAGTGGGAGTCAAATTGTATTCCTAGTATTATATATTGATGACATATTAATTATTAGGAATGACATTCCTTCCTTACAGGCTGTAAAAACATGGTTAAGAAAACGTTTCTCCATTAAAGATTTGGGCGATGATGCCTATATTTTAGGTATCAGGATCTATAGAGATAGATCGAGAAAAATGCTCGGCCTAAGTCAAAGTACATATATTGATAAAGTGTTGAAATGGTTCAGCATGCAAGAGGCGAAAAGAGGAAACTTACCCATGACTCATGGTGTAAAGATCTCTAAGGCCCAATGTCCTAAATCACAAGATGATGAGGAGCGTATGAGAAAGATCCCTTATGCTTCGGCAATTGGATCTATCATGTATGCAATGATATGTACTCGTCCGGATGTCTCGTATGCTTTGAGCATGACGAGCAGATACCAGTCGAATCCAGGTGAAGGTCACTGGACAGCAGTCAAGAATATCCTCAAGTACTTGAAAAGGACTAAGGATTCATTCTTGGTATATGGAGGTGAAGACGAACTGGCAGTAAAGGGTTACACAGATGATGCTAGTTTCGGTGTGACAATGATGACAATAAGTCTCAGTCAGATTTTGTGTTTTGCCTTAATGGTGGTCTTTGTTAGTTTGGAAAAGTTCAAGCGAAGAGGCGATGGCGATTTTACAACGGAGGTGAGTATATTATTTTGCTTCTTAGTGCGACCAAGGAGGTGTATGGATTAAAAGTTCATCATTGAACTTGGTGTTGTTCAAACCATTGTTGATCCGGTTTGCTCTATCTTGTGATAATAATGGAGCCATTGCACAAAGTAAAGAACCCGATCTCACCAACGATCTAAGCATATACTTAGGCGATGCGATCTCATCCGTGAAATCATTGATATAGGAGATGTACATATAGGAAGAGTGCCAACACGGATGATAATATTGCGAGATCCACCGACCAAGGCTTTATCAGAGCGCGAAAGCATGACGGTCATACTAGTTCCATGGGTATTAGATACATGAGTGATTGGCTCTAGTGCAAGTGGGAGACTGTTAGAGTTTATGCCCTAGAGGCCAATTATTTGATATAATTGCTTAATATTTGGATATTATATTTGATTGAATAAATGAATGATTTTATTATGGTTTTATTTACTGCGTTACATAAATATTAACATAATAAAAATCCTTAGAATATTGATACAAATTATATAGTTTCAAGTATGTGACTTGAACATGAGATTATATATTTACAATTAGTATCATTGTTCTTAAATGTCCCTAGTCGAGTATCATTGTTGATGGGACAACAATAATGCATTAAGACTAGTATGTGGATTGACTGATGACCAAATCTCATTGGTCATAAATATATGAGATATTAAGTCGATGCATAGGTACATGTTGAAAACGATGTCTTTGGATGGACCCACCATGAGAATTCTATGTGGAGCATTATGCGAAAGTGTCATTAGCAATTTTCATAAATGACAATGATGTAATGGTCCTCCAGGCACAAAAATCACTATATTTCTTCACGGGAATTTATGTACTTTGATATCATCAAATGTCACCTTTAATAGGGTGGACTATAAAGGTGATTATTGGGTACATCATAAATCGTGTGAGGAATATGAGTGATCTAGATGGAATTTAACCCTCCTATGTATTAGGGGTGATATCCATAGGCCTCTTAATTGAGTAGGACTGTGAAATGCATGGCCATGCTCAAATAGTGATTTGTTTCATATAGTCTACTCATTGATCAAGAAAAACTCAGATTAAATTATGAAGAGTATGACACATTCCATGACTTGAGTTTAATCTAGGCTATTAAGGTTAAAAGGATTAAATTACATTGAAACATTGGTCAATAAAAGGTTGCATCGAATCACCGATCTTATTATTACTTGGGTAGCAGTGATGCATTACTAGATGCCGCTCACTATTTATAATTTTATAATATGATTTTAAAATTATTGCCAACGTAATAATAACCTATAGGGTCACACACATAGAACGTAATTAAAAGAGAATTAATTTAAATTATAAAGATTTAAATATGTCAATATGATTGATAGTATTTAAATTACGAATTTAAATTAATAGGATAATTTATATATAGGTATATTATTTAAGTAAGACTTAATTAAGATATATATATATATATATATATATAAATTTGGATTTTATTAAATTAGGTTTTGAATAATTCCTTTTAATCGCTATATATATGATATGTAGCAGCCATTTTTAGGTATTATTCATTAACCAAAACCCTAGCCGCTCTTAGAGAGAGACTAGAGAGAAAACAGTTTCAAAAAATCCGCATCCTTGGTGGCTAATCTGGCGCGTTTCTTTCTTACGCAGATCGTGGGGACGATTCGTGTGAAGTGTTAAATATGGATCTTAGTAGAGGCAGCGATCCGTTTGAATTGCGTTGGAGATTCGACCACATCGATTCTAGCTTTAACAATCGGTATAATTTCTAACCTCTGAATTAATTAATTTTTTCGCATGGATCCTATTTTAGGGTTTCGGAATTGCCTTTAATTGGTTTATTTCCGCTGTGTTTCTATGCCGAAACCCAACAAAAGGAATCTCCTGCTTTTCCACCAAAAGCAGTCCTTAGTCACATACACCCGACCCCTAGCTCATTTAGTCAAAAGAAGGCATCAGCCTTATCGCTGAAAGCAGCTTTGTCACATGGTTCGGTCTAAAGTTGCCAAAAGCGTTCATGAATAGTAAAAAAGTCAGCACTATTTTACTGTTCATCAATAGTAAATTTTCTCTGTCATCATTTACTTTTTTTAATAGTAACTTTTTCCAAATACATGGTACAAAATTTAAATACAAACTTCATTTATACAATACAACAAAACGTAGCTGAGAGTTTTAACACGAATATTATCTCGTAGACAATATCCAAACTCAAATGGAGTCCTCATTACAATTATTATCACAATGTTTTATAGAATAGTGAGGACTACTATAGCCACCATCTTGGACCATCACTCCATTTCCCGACAAGTCCCAGCTATATTCTCATTTCCTAAAGAGAATAATGAAGCAAAGGGTGAGCTCAACTAGCCCAGAAAAGAATATTATGACTAAGATAATGCAGAATAGATTATCGTTAGCATTCAAAAGTGTAAAACTTATATATAGAATACAATAGACAACAAGTTTAACTGCAGCGGAACAAACAATCCATTAAAAGAGTCAAGTAGAGCATGATATCTACTATCTTCTATGATTTAAGAGTTCATCATCAACATTTTATCTCTACAACACATTTCAATAAATAATCCACATCACCGAATTATCCATACACTACGGGCCAATGATATTCGTTAGTATCACATCCACGAATTATCCATGCACTACGGTCAAAAAATATTCGTTATTATGATTACCAATGGTCATGATCATGCCAACAACTGTCCATCAATGCACTACAGGCCAATGAAGACTTTTACCACATCATTACAGTCATGATTATACCGATACATAATTCTCGGTCATAATCATACCAATCAACAGTACATCAATACACCATGCCAAAGATTACTTTCATCATATATAAGCGTGAGGATGATGACAATGATATAAGCATCAATCAAACAAAATTAAGGATAAATATTAAATATTTTTAATTTATCCATAGTGTAAAAATGTCCAAATTGTCAACATGATAACTTCTTTGTGGAGTAAAATTCAAGAATAATATTCATGTATCAAAAATAATTTAGACATAAAAAAATCAAATTTTGTAGTGAATAGTACCTCAGGTGAATAGTACCCGAGTGAATAGTACTTTGTGAATAGTATCCCGTGAATAGTACCCCGGCATGAAAAGATTAGAAATTAACAAGACTGTTCAAAAAAATATTTCCGTGAAAAGATACTCGATGAAGCGCAAATTTTAAGGATATTCTACTAATTTCAAGGAGTATAGAAGCAATTAACACTTATTAACATAATTAATAAGTGTAAAATTAAGAATATAAAATGAAATAATATTACTTACATATTAACGAGTATGGAAGAAAATATTATTTCTTTCAAATATTGAACAAAAATAATTTCCCTTACCTTAAAAGGAGAGTATTTTTGACTGGTATGGCAGGGATATTTGTGACAACATGAAAATTTAGAAGATCTTGAATGATTAAATTAAGGTTAAAGTTTAAAACCTAGAGTGAAAATAGATTATTTATTTTTTTTAAATTTTAAGAAAAATCTAAGGAAATGGTATGTTGAAATAATTCAACGATAAGGTTACAAGAAAGAATAAGATCTAAACCGATTATGAATGATTCAGTATTGTGATTCCGGGGATGAAATCCTTATAAGGGGGAAAGAATGTGATAACCCAAATTTTGGGTAATATTAAAATAAGAATTAAATAAATAAAATTCTTATTAGATAATATGTTGTTATGACCTTGGGATTAAATTATATTACAAAAATATATATCAAATAAGGTAGATTGGATTTACCTTATTATAATGGTACTTAAATACCAAGAATAAAAAGGAAAGCAATGTGGCTTAATTGAGATAGATTCTGGATATAATGCTACATATGTGTTTAAGGAAATAACTATCTTGTGAAATATATTATTTAATTCAAAAAGTATTATTTGGTAGTAAAGAAGGAAAATGATGAGTGCTCAAATATTACATAGAACCATTATTTTTAAATAATGTTTGTGCTAAATATATTTTTATAGCCCAATAGACTAAAGGCATCTCAGTCCATTCTCTTTATTCAATTATTAGGCCCAAGTAACAATCTAAAGCCAGCTTTCCTTAGCTACATTCAGCAGCCCAAAGGAGGAGGTTGGGAACAGAACTTGTGAAACAGTTCAACAGTTAGGATTAGTTTAGTTAGTTCCTTGTTAGGAAGTAGTCAATTAGCCATCAGACTTGCAGTGGATAAGATGTAGCAGAGTAGCTATCGTTTGATAGACCCATAGGGGCCAAGTGAACTAGACTAGGAATAATGACTGGGAACTTGATAGGGTGGCTGAGTAGAGGCCAACTAGAGGTGGTACTGCCAGAAAAGAGGAGATAAGCTCAGTCATAAAAGACCAAGCTTGTTGCCTAAAAATAGAGAAGAACCACAGTTCCATATTGTCGACGTCGGAGATTTTTGGGTGTCCCTTTCCGTTACTTGTTTTTTGGTGTTCTCATTTTAGGTGAGATTTGTTTGAAAAAACAAGTGAAAAAGGTCCGACATGTATAATGTCGACGATGGGACTGTTAAGAGTCGCCAGTTGGTTTTTTAAATGGTTGTACCAACACAACCTAGTGGTGTAACACTGATATACGGGTCGGTGAAACCGAGATTCGATTAGGGTCCGGGGACTTGGTTATGCGGGGGGGGGGGGGGGAAGGGTTAGGCACCCCCCGACATCCGTGTTACCACGGTGACAGCCTCTTTTCAAGAAACTATTATCTGAGTGTGTGTGTGTGTGTGTGGGTCAATGTGCTTTTATATGGAAGTTGTGCGAGGCCTCGTTCGAACCTATATACACAGGGTTGAATTTATGTAAAAAAATCAATTTTTAGCAAGATATGGCAGTGATGTTTTATAAAAGAGGTTTTTCAAACCCTAATGCTCAATAGGAATTGAGACCTTTTACACTCCCATTTTTATTGAGTGATCGGCTTGATTGATTTTATTTGACGGATGTGAGGCATCCGTACAAAAATAATATATAAAAATAATGCTGACTTCCTCGTGGGTATGGAAACCATCTGAGGAAATTCAGACATCGCAGAATAATTTACAAGCCGCTTACAGCTGAAAATGTCCATCACGGGAACCGAATCTAGATTCAATAGGATGAATCTGTGATCACATGATTCCTAGGCTCACAAGATACTGCATTTTATATGAAAGTAGTAAGCAGGTATATATATATATATAAGATGTAAATATATATATATATATATATATATATATATATATACATGTGATCACCAACCACGAAAGCACCTCCATAGGGGATCGAAATGTAAATAAAGTTATTAATGCGATTATTTGCCACGAAGTAAACTACAAGCAAAGACGAAAACGTAAAGAAAGGCAGTAAAGCGATCAACCACCACGAAGTAAACTCTCAGGTGGGACAATATATATATATATATATATATATATATATATAAACTATAAAAGCATTAAACGTGTAAAATCTGGGCTCATCGAACAAAGTCCAGACCACAGATTCATATATATATATATATATATATATATATATATATATATATATATATATATATATATATATATATATAAATCGAGTAAACGCACTGCATCAAGTCTAGGCTCATGGAACAAAGTTCGACCACAGTTCATATATATATATATATATATATATATATATATATATATATAATAAACGAACCATACCAAAATCTAAGCTCATCGAACAAAGTCCTATACACACACGCTTAATATATATAAATGTAAATATATATGCATTAAAGCAAATAAACACTCCAGACCGAAGTCTAGGCTCAATCGAGGCATAACTCGATAATGTTAGTCAATATATATATAATATATATATATATATATATAGTGAAATGAAAACACGGATCGAAGCCTGTGCAAAGCAAGCAACCACGACTCTCAACGCGTGTAGAAGGGTGTGTGCAAAGATGAAGAGAAGGACTCTAAAGTGTGTGAGAAGGCTTACAACCCGATCGATAAAGAAGGCTTCTATATCTTTATAATGGGGTAAACACCGGCTTTTATGGGTACAAAAGAGGCTATATATGAGCTCACGGTGTTTAAAAGGTGAAAATACAATTGTATGGGCAAGTGCAGAGCGTAATTGTGCGAGGTTTCCCGTTTTTTTTTCTTAAAAATCAAAGACCCCAAGCCCTCTATTTATAGGCATATTAGTCAGCAGGTGTACTACTTGGTGGCCGCATAGTGTACTGCAGCAGGTGCCAGTGTACAGAGGCAACCCGGGTTGGCCCGGTTTGTCGGGTTGGGTCGTCTCAATCGTGCACTCGAACAATCATAATGTCCACTCGAACTTTCGAAAGTGCAATCCGGGAATCTGTTTGAGGTATACAGGACCTATTTCGGATCGCCGTTGTCGAGAGTTGTACGATGGCATGGGATTAGAATTTGTACGAAGTCATTGAAGATGGGACGATGCCCTCCGGTCTTCAAGCTTCAACTTTCATCCGTTACCCCGCACAATAGTCACTCAAGATTGGTTAGTCTTGTGGGACATCATTACGTACAGACGTGACGTGGCATCGTGTTGATGAGATGACGATGTTGCCCCCTCACCGGTGTTATTGCCGGATTGGGATGATAAAGTAGACGTTGCTCAGACTTCATTTAGATTGGACTGCTGCAATTGTTAAAGGTCCTCATTGTAATCTTTGAGGTGTGCCTGTCTTCCCGATGTTATTAATGGGTTGGTACAGTGCATCTCGTTGTGAGCGCTGAAATTGAAGCTGGTCGCATTTGAAACAAGCATTTCCGGGGTTATCTCTGAAATTGCATTCCTTGGGGTCATCACCAAGGTTGGTGGCTATTCCCATGGTCGGGACTGAGACTGGATACCTCGGGGTCATCTCCGAGATTAATCGGTCTTCTCTGGTGTGAGTTCCGGTATTGTATCTGCAGGCCTCGGGGTTATCTTCGAGGTTGGATTTGTTACTCCCAGATTACGATCCGGGGTTGATGCTAAACTTTCGGTAGTATCCGGTACGGGTTTGGATCGTCTTTTAGGGTTCCCTCTAAAAAGATAAATTTGTCCTCCTATAATGTTAGTAACAGTAGTACAGAAAAATTTTGAGTGTGTACAGATGCCCCTCTTTATCATACTCATGAATGGCGATGCATGGGTAGGATAAAGAATCTTAGACACTTGAAACGCAACAAGACGAACGTGGTACTATGGATAGTAAAATGATGCAAATGTATGATGCACGTGTACGGGGTTGTAGCCCAACATGTTGGGGATGATTGCGGGATCCCTGTTGCTTCAACTGGGGATTGGCAATACTGACCAGATCTGATGTGTAAGCTGAATCTTTTAGGATGTTAATGTTGGAGTTATCACCAAATTCCTGTGTTCTTGATAATGATTTGATCCTGAAGAGGTACCTCTTATGTGTAAAAGATTTGTGGGGATAAAGTTTGATCTTTTTTGAGGATGTGTATAACATATTCCATCATCTATCCTCTTTGATAACATTGACCTTTCCTAGTTGATATCGCCAGGACATGTCAAGATCCTGCTGGATTTACTGCTAACAGCAAATGTTGTCAGGGGTGCCTGACCTTCGTTGACGTGTACTTCACCGACATGTGAATCAACAGTTACAAAATCCTGTGGGATATACTGTCAAGGCTGCTTGACCTTCACTGACGTGTGAATCTACGGCTGAGATTCTATCGATTGTCAAGGTTGCATGACTTCCGTTGTCGTGTAGATCAACGGAGTATTGCGTTGTGACCCTCGTCGGGGATCCGTCGGGGAATACGAGCAGTTGGGTATGAATACCTCGAATAGCTCTATAGCTCTGATAGGTTTAATCGCTATCAGCTGAAATGACGTCAAGGTTGCTTGACCCTCGTTGACATGTGTGTCAACGGCTGAGCATGCGTTGTTACTCCCGCCAGAGATATACATTGTAACCCCCGTCGGGGATCTACTAGGGACTCATGAGTACGTACGCAAATATCTAACAGTCCCCAATGCTTCGATGGGTTTACTTGCCATCGGCTTGAAATAACGTCAAGGCTGCTTGACCTTCGTTGATAGAAATATCAACAAATGAACGTGTGGTAACCCCCACCGGGGATTTATGTTGTAACCCCCGTCGGGGACTTACGTTGTAACCCCCGTCGGGGACTCACGTTGTAACCCCCGTCGGTGACTCACGTAGGGTAACGACCTGGAGTCGGTGGCATCGGACCTGTATAAGGTATTGTCGTATGTGACTTGTGACAGCTGGGATCATTGGTAGGGTATACCTTGTATTTAGGTGACTACCAATGAGTGTTGGACAAATTCAAAATCTCATCTGAGAAGACCAGGATTATATGCAGTTTTGCTCAATCGCGTGGCGTTTTTATTCTCGATTTGACCTTTCTAGTCCGTTAGAACTCTGTTTCAACTCAAACTGGACCAAGCCGGAGGGGTGGGACCCCATAGGGGGAGCCGGTGTGCACTGTGCTTTGCAGTAGAGTGGGCTGTATAACAAATGGATCATAAATTCAAAGTGTACTTTTCAAAGTCACTTTTAACTTGTTTAACTAAAAAAAAATGCGAGCCATCTTCGGATCTGTGAGTTGGTACCTTCGCAAAATTCTCATCACCGTACAAGTGTTCTACACTATCCCGTAGCGATATGCATGTATTTTTCCGGTTTACATACATTAGATTGTGAGTTATCGCATGCAAATGCATCTAAACACATAGTAGTGATTATGTATGCACAAATGACTTGATAAAAATATTCAACATAGTAAATGTTAGTATTAAACCATCTTTGAACATAATGATGTGAAAAATTTGACTTCGAGACGATCAATTGGCACCTTTTTTTGCTATTTTTTGTCTATTTGAGGTCCAATGAGCAAAAGGTAGAAAGGCAAAGTACTCTAGCATTGAGGTTGACCTTATACATGATGATTTTGATTTTTAATGCATATATTATGTATATGACTTTTAGGGGCGTGTGTCTTCTTGAATGGCCACCTAGACATGCCTATGTGCGTGTGGATAGTCCCTATTTTCAAAGGGACTATGGCAAAATTTTTTCCAAATGTAGGCATTGGGTTGTCATGCATTTTGACTCTATTATAGGTTAAAGTAAATGCATGCATGCATATAGCCATAATTGCAATTAAAAAGCTCCAGGTAAGGAAATACCACACCCTTTCTGAGGTGATTTAGAGACTTATTGTCCAGATAATATGGATCCGGATTAGCCGAGCAGTTCTTACAGGACCACTTTTGGCATACGGCGGAGGGCTTCTGAAGCGCCTCGTCCTCGTTCTGTCAAACAGACTCGTCGATTGGTGGAGGCCGTGATACGTCCTGTCTAGGTAGATGTTCCAGACGTTGAGGATGAGGAGGCGGATATTTCAATTGAGGATCCCGCTCCTGCTACACATGTCCCTCGCAGGGAGCTTCCGAGCATTCAGGTGGTGAACCCAAAGTTATTGGGTGATTTGGTTAGACATCCATCGATATACTTGCATGCTAACGAGGTATGGCCTTAGACTTTGATCTTCCTTCTTTCCTATTGATGAGGATTAAAAGGGTTTTGATGTTGATCTGCATTTCATGCAGGTTCCCAGTTTTACACAGCCTCGAGGGAACTGGTTTAGCATTCACTCCATGTACCAGGCGCTTCACCCTGACTACAGAGCGGTAGTGCATGAGTGGGGATTTGGGGCGTTCTTCTCCATCCTTCCCCATCGTTGTCCCTGGGGTTACCTCAGGGCATTGTCTAAGCGATGGTTTCATCAGACTCAGTCACTCCATCTGCTAGATTGCGAGGTGATGATGACGCTTATGGATTGGTGGTTTATCACTGGTATGGAGTTTGGAGGGGAGCCAGTGCCTTGCTTGGCGAATATCACCCCCACTGCCGTCTAATCCTTACTAGGAGTTCGTGCGGGCGCTCAAAGGCGGGATCGTCTGCTTACGGTCCTTTGGCGTAGATGCTATGAGCGGCTATTGAGTGAGCCCATGCACGATGATGTCGGGGATCGGGGATCACGTTCTGCGACGATTGTTCCTGATGATCATTCGAGGCTGCTTCATAGCAGACAACTCTTCCACGGTATCTTTCGCTTTGGTCAGCGCCACACGCGATGTGGACCGTATTGGAGAGTATGATTGGGGCTCTTACACCTTTGCCTATTTCCTCTGGGGCATGCGCATGCGCTCATAGGGTTTGACCGAGGCTTGGCTAGGATTTACCCATTTCTGCTGGTGAGTATTTCTCTTGTCTTTTCCATTCATAGGTTAAGAGTGTTTACTGATAGCAGATGTTTTTCCATTGTGTTGGCAGTTTTGGGCCTATGAGAGGCTCCCATGTTTGTGTCCTGTGAGTGTGTTAGGTTTAGATACCTATCCACGAGGACGACGATGGCACCATTCTATTTTGCCAGAGGTCCCTGTATCTGAGGGATTCACTCACTGCCGATATGCAGCTGGAGTTGCTGATGGCGGGTACCATTACATGGATTCCCTATTTAGGGGAGCATTTGACCATTGGCTTTGAGGATGGACATCCGACCGGAGTCGAGTATTTGATCTCTACCAGGAGAGTTCCTCTCTTCACTGATGCAGGTTGGGAGCTCTATTTAGGAGAGCGTGCTATTAGGATCACTACAGGGGAGATCCGTGTACCGATCTTGCCTCCTGCTAGGCGTCATTAGCCTGTATCACAGTCACCCATCACTGATATCCCATTGTTGGGGGTTGACGACTTTGCATTATCAGAGGGCCCATGTACTTAGGAGATGTTCCAGCGTTGGTGGTTCCCTCGAACTATTGGAGCCCAGTCCCGCGCCACATAGTTTATGGGGGACATGGTTCCAGGATCTTTGATGATAACGAATTGGGTAGCTTATGTCCGAGCTCAGACTCATATGACCCAGATTGATAGTTTGACCCGGCAGTTGGACCAGGCACATGTATTTATTCGGTATTTGGGCAGAGATCCAGCAGAGGCGGAGTCATTTGTTCTTTCCAGCTCAGGCGCTGGCCCCTCAGACGACCCATTTGGTTTTGCTGGCGCAGATCCTCCTCTTTATAGGCCTGACATCCCTGTTGATAGAGATCCAGTGACTCAGGAGGAGTTACATCAGGTGAACAGGATTGAGGATGTGAACATTGAGACCTTGGTCTTCTTCTGATGCATATTTTCGTTATATCTTTTGATAGGCCTCTGTTAGATATTAGGTGGTTGTTCCCCATTCTCGCTATATCTTTTGATAGGCCTCTGTTAGTAGTAAGGCGGTTGTGCCCCATTTCCCTGTATTTGTAGCTGTACAGAGCTGATGTATTAGATGATGATATATTTAGGAATGTATGCACCGTTTTTCATTCCCTATATCATAGTGCCATCCATTATCTGTTATGCATATATCATGTTATGCATATGTATGTATGTCCAGAGATATTCGGCATTGACCCCTGAATGGTCTTATGATACGGCCCGCACAGATGACTTCTTCGATAGTTAGCCGTATAAATCATACCCCACCGTCAATGGTGGCATTAGGTATGCGATCGTGGTACGATAGCATGTCACCCCCAGATAAGGTGACTGTAGATCTGTTGCTGCAACATACCATGACCCTTTTGGCATTTCAGGTTCCTGCAAGATTTGTAGACGGGATGCTAGAGCATTGGCTACCTGATAGGCAGGTATTCCATTTTGGCACCCATGAGTTGACTCGTACTCTGGAGGAGTATGCACGTTTGACGATGCTGCCCAATAGACAGACCTTGCGTGCACATGGCTTTGGGAGACATGAGTAGACAGTTCATGACTCTCACAGGATTGAGGCGCAGAGTAGTGCAGGATGAGCTGACATCTGGCCATGTGATATCCCAGCGTTTTCTGTACGACAGATTTGCCTTAGAGGATAGCTATTCACGATATTCCGGGGATTTTACCGCATCGGAGGACCATTGGCGTTTGGCCAGAGTTGATGTACTGATGCTATGTGTACTGTCATATGTGTACATGCCGCGGTATATGGATGAAATAGATATAGGCGTTATCATGGCCATGAGAGCTCTTAGGGAGGATCGTACCATTGTGCCTATGATTGTAGCAGAGACTCTGCAAGGTCGACATCCTCACTTCTTTACTTACCACGTCGGCGTGTTCACCGGGAGTTCTATTCATGTCAGATATATGGTTTATGTCACACTTGCGACCGGTTGGTACCGTTAGACGACATGGGTATTGCTTCTCCCATGATGTGGCTATGTCATACTCCTTTCAGCCATCGGAGTGCATAGATACTCTGTCCTGGTCCGTATTTTTGGCAGATATTAGAGATCCATTTAGCATACTGCTGTGCTCGTGGCTTTGCTCACTATACATCTTCATTACTCATGCTCCGGGCATGGATTTCCTCCCTCTAGCTGGCTTGAGGGGCGTGACTACTTATCACCCATTGGTAGTGATGTCGCAGATTCGACCCGGTTCAAGATTTTCATCCTTTCGAGGCGATAGGTTAGCATTCAAACTTCTCGATATCTCGGCGAAGAGAGGACCGATCCGTGTATACGCTTCTTTGGGATCGTGCACAGATAGCTTCTTTTTCCGTCGATCATCACGATTGTTTTGCGAGTATTCGCATAGATGAAACAGATTTTATCATACTGCAGATAGTATCTGCATCTGGGATATTGAGTCAGACGATGTAGAGCCCATGGAGGACATTGATACCTACATCGAGGAGGAGCCCGTTGTTGGGTTGCTAGCATTTCATCCGAATTCTCCTAGTACCAGTACTTTTGTGATTCAGCACTTGGCATAGTACTTAGAGCAAAGTCTTCATCTGATGACCTTTGAGAGAGACCAGATTTGATCTATGATGTCGACTGCTCTTGACGTGAGGGATGTCGCTCTATTGGAGAGAGACGAGGCATTAGCTCGCAGAGATTCCGCTGTTGTTGAGCGGGATGAGTCTATATCAGCCAAAGATGCAGTGATAATTGAGCGGAATAGTGCTATATCTGCCCGGGATGTAGCCATCACAGATAGTACTGCAGTGAGGTCCCTTACCACTGGCATGATCGCAGAAATGAGCACATATATTGATGATCATATGGTCACCATGCAGATGGCTACAGATCTTTTAGGTCGTGTGGATATTCTCATACAGGAGACCACAGCTTCGCCTCCGTCTTTTGAGAGGGACGCCATGTTGGGCTTGTTAGCTCGCATATACCCCGACTTGTAGATGAGATTGTATTTACCTACACAAACTAGCTTAGCCATTTTTTCATGTACATTTTACATTGTATATATATCAAACAACATTATATATGACAGGGAAATATATTTTTGGATCACTTCCCTTTTAGATATGCCCTGCTATTTGCTTGATATTTTGCCTGCTGCTTCAGGGCTTGTGATCTTGATGTATTCTGAATTCCTCCTGGGTGGACGGACATTGATTTGTCTGTGGATAGTTCAGAATGGATCATCGATCTATGTGTATCCCTACCATCTTTGGTGTCTTGGGACTTATTTCTGAATGGAAATGTGGAGAGGAGTGTGGCTTTCCTCTCTGAGATTGACCATACCATAGATGGTCGCCAGTATTTCTATTTAGGAGAAGCCTAGTTAATTCCATATCTTATGGATTAGTGTTGCTCATCAAGGTATGACCGCAGCTTAGATGGTCTCCAAATCTCCTATTTGGGAGGAGTTCAGGTAATTCCATCCCTTTGGTCTGAAGCCAAATGACATGTAGTGTATTGAAGGATGATCCCAGTACCAACTGACAAGGTTTTTTGTTTTGGTAGGGGGTGAGACCGCACCATGAATGGCTGCCTACGTACTTTTATTGAAGAGGAGATCAGGTCTGCATAGTTTAAACCTGGTGTAGGAGGTTCAACGATGTATATGGCTGAAATGGTGTAGGAATGTTTTTGGTTATTTTTGTTTTTGTAAGGAGAAGAGGGTAGAAATGTTTTTGTTGTTTTTGTTTTATTGCGACTGGGCTATATGAAATGGTTGCCTACGTACTCCTATTGAAGAGGAGATCAGGTCGACGTAGTTCGCCCCTCAGGGCGAGAAGAGAAGCGTGATCCCATGTGCGGTCGAGTGCGGGGGATGCGAAAGTTTAATCCTGGTTGAGGATAAACTGCGGTATAATAAAGTTTGATCCTGTATGGGTAGCCAAAACCGCAAGAAACGCAAGAGGTTCAATCCGCGGTGGGATGACCTAAGTTGTATGAGCGCAAAGGAGAAAGCCAGGCTATTGGCTTAAAGAGTACGTTTCCCTGAGGGGCAAAGTGTAGATAAGTTGTATGTGGTAAAGGGTTAAAGAACCGGAATGACTGGTGACCTGATGATTATGCACCAGTGTTTCTTTGGTTACTTGAGACATAATACTGACTTTCACGATTATGCGAGTTGATGAGTTGGGGAAATTCATCGCCGTCCATTTCTTGCAATCTGAGAGCGCCTCCTATCAATACTTCCTTGACAATAAACGGGCCTTCCCAGTTAGAAGCGAATTTTCCTTTGGCCTGATCTTGCTTGTCAAGAATATTCTTCAAAACCAAGTCATGTTGTTTAAACTGCCGTAGCCGGACTTTTTTGTTGTAGGATCTGGCGATCCTTTACTAATATAACTGACCATGGAAGATAGCCGCAGTTCGCCTTTCGTCTATTAGAGAGAATTAGTGATACCTGTCTTGTACCCATTAGTCTTCATCCAACTGAGCGTCGATCAACACTCTAAGAGATTCCATCTCAACTTCTATGGGGAGCACTACTTCCATCCCATAGGTTAAAACGTAGGGGGTTGCCCCAGTTGAAGTACGCATTGAGGTCCTGTAGGCTAACAGAGTCAGAGGCAATAATTCAGGCCAATCTTTGTGGTTGGCGGACATCTTTTGCATAATCTTCTTGATGTTTTTGTTAGCCGCTTCAACAGCACCGTTCATCTTTGGACGTTAGATGACAGAGTTAAGATGTTTGATGTGGAATTTACTGCATAATTCCTCCATCATTTTGTTGTTGAGGTTTTTGGCATTGTCTGACACAATTACCTCTGGTTGTCCATATCGACAAATAACATTATTTTTTATGAAAGCAATAATGACTTCTTTAGTAACCCTGGGGAAGGAGGCTGCTTCTACCCACTTGGTAAAGTAGTCGATCATGGTGAAGATAAATCGATGACCATTACTGGCTTTAGGCTCAATGGGCCCGATAACGTCCATTCCCCACATTGAGAAGGGCCAAGGTGAACTCATATTATGGAATTCCCGTGGAGGGGCGTGTATAGCATTCCCATGAATCTGGCACTGATAGCACCTTCTGACGTGGTCATTGCAGTCAGCTTTGAGAGATAGCCAATAATGTCCCGTCCTGAGGACTTTCTTGACAAGGAGGGAGCCACTCATGTGGGAGCCATAGACTCCACCATGGATTTCATCCATAAGCCTTTGGGCTTGATCTTTGTCTAAACATCTGAGGAGACCTAGTCCTGCATCTCTTTTGTAGAGCACATCTCCACTCAGGTAGAATTTCATAGCAAGTCTATGGATCCGCCTTTTCTCAGTCGGGCTCGCCTCAGCGGGTGTAGATCCATCTCGTAGATATTCCTTGATATGCTGATACCAAGGATGATGGATGGGAGGTAGCTCATCCGATACTTCTCCAACGTAATTCCCATAGGTTTGGGGCCTTGTGCATGGAAATTGTGGCGCTTTCGGCGAGTTTTCCTTATCTCGATATGCTGAATCAAGGAGGCCAAAGTTGCTAATGCGTCCATAAAGTCATTCCTATTACGAGGAATGTGTAGAAAGGAGATATCTTCAAACTCCAAAGCCATCTTCAAAACCCGCCAGGTGGTAAGGCGAAAAATGTAGTTCCTTGGTTTGATAGATTCCGATGGATTTTTGATTACCAACTCAAGAATCTCCAAAGATGATTAACACTTTGATGCCCATTGAACGGGCAAGTTTTAGCCCCATGAGACAACCTTCATACTCGTAGTATTATTGGTGCCGACAAAGCGTAATTTGACTGACAACGGATATCTGCTCCCTCATACCGATACTAGAAGCGCTTCCACTTGTAACCTTCCATATTAATAGCTCCATCAAAATACATCTTCCATGATCGGCGTGTATCGTCTTGATGGTGTTGTTGTCTTCGTCATTACTCCTTCATTGGGAAATATGTTTCTAAGGGTTTGAAATCCCACTGAAGGTGCAAATGACGATTGATCCGCAATTCCTTGACCTTTGATGGACTTTTGAGTCACATATATGATGTCAATTGTTGTAGGATCAATCGCCATCCGGACGATCGACAATTTAACATAGGTTTCTTGAACACGTGCTTTGAGAGGATCCACGCGGGATATGAGATGGGTTGTGTGACCATGGAGGTAATGTTGTAACCTCATGGAGGCCCATGCTAAAAACACAACACGTCTTTTCGATGTACTTGTGTTGTGTTCACCGTTGAACCTTTTTTTGAGGTAATAGATAGCTCGTTCTTGGCCTCTATCGTCCTTACGTCTCGAAGATGACCCATGGCATTGTCACTTATGGATGGACATACATAAGCAGGGGAACGTCATCCACAGGTGGTACCAAGACCAAAATTAGGTATTCACCCATCTTGTAAACCAAAATTTTTTAAATAAAAGGAATTTCCTTTATTTATTATTTGAAATAGTAAGGGTTGATTTGATTAATGTGGATAGTTAAGGGTTAAATCATAAAATATTTCAAAATAAGCAAGTGGTTATAAAATATTCATTTTTTGTAGGGAATATTCGTTTGGTCGTGGAATATTAAATCTTTGTCGGGGAATATTCGTTTGGTCGTGGAATATTAAATGCTTTGTCTTCTGGGAATATTAAATGCGGCCTGTATGTGTGCCCCCATAACGGAAGCGATTGGATGAGGAAAAGCGACAAAGTTTGGGTGGTTATAAATAACGGGTAGTTGTTATTCTTAAGGCATTAAAATTTGTTGGAATACCCGTGGTTAAAATCTGATGTCTGGCGTGGTTGCCGATGCACTACGGTATTACGCAGTATTGTTGAATTATTGATCCTTACGTGAGAAGCACTACTCGATAATTATTCCACGATGAATTCTTGTTCAATAGTTCATTTTATTGATTCATAATTCTTTGCGTTGGTATTTTATATTATTGTTGTTTCAATAATTGTCAACTTTGCACGATATTTCCCATTATCGGATCAATAATTCATATTATTTGAATAATATTATTAGATAACATTATTGGCAATGTCTAGAAAGTTACATCTAAGGAGAGGTTTGGTCACCTAATTGCGCGCCGATGAGAGAGAGATCCTTATTGAAAGCCCCTCTTTCTGAGGAGCGGCTGGTTGTCGTAAATGTGATTACGTAATATTATTTGTGAATAATTAATTATTGATTCATATGATAAGGAAATATTTATTTTATATGAATATAAATGATGGATTTATTTATGTGGTTATTAATGAAGGAATTAATGTTGAGGTGTTTTATCGGTATTTTATCGGATTGGAGGTGTTAAAAATCAAATCGGGGTTTTGAGATATATTGCGGGGTTATAATTTTTAATCCGAATAGTTGGATCATTGTAATTTTTGGATATGTTATACATACATAAGTTGAGTATATGTCCACAAATTTTGAACCGTTAAAAATGAACGAATGATTTGTTATGAATTTTAAGGTGTGGTGATTCGGAAATTAGGGTTATAATTGATTTTGGTGGAAAATTCTAGAATTGAGTGGGCCCCACTTGTGGTTGGTGAAAAAATGTGCTGAATTTTATTTCAAATGTGGTGGGTGGCAATAGTAGCGGTAAAAGCCATCGGTGCTTGGTCAAAATGCCTTGGTAGGCTAACATTTTCTATAAATAGAGGCTAAGTTAGAATTGAAAATCACACCGAAACAAAGTTTTCTCTCTTTCTCTCTATATTATTGAGCGTATTTTGTGAGTATTTAGATACTTTGAGAGTTGTTTATTCGGTCTGAAGTTTCATTCGAGCATCACTTGAGCCTTTCCTTAAAATCTTGATTCTTTGAGGTAAGGGATGTTATTTTCTTCTCAAATGATATTAATTCTTGATATCATTATCTTTGAAATATTGATTGGTACTTTTATCAAATTTGGAACTTTTTCATGTCGGGGTTACTATTCATGAGTTCTTATTCACGAGTTCTTATTCATGAGTTACTATTCACGATTCTTATTCACGAGTACTATTCATGAAGCGTGAAGATGTTTTTTGTGGAATTTCTATCTTTTGGTGTCGGAGTTACTATTCACGTGTCTGGCCTTTATTCACGTATATCTGACCTTATTCACGAATCTGGCACTATTCATAGAAAAATGAAAATTTTTCTTTTTGTCCAAAATATCTATTTTGGATACTAGCTTTGATTGTATCCATGTTTTGATCATTCTTGAATTTTACACCACTATGATTATTTTTGAGGTATTTTTGGGCGTGGATAAAACCAAAATACGAATCAATGAAATCCTTAATCCTTGTCATTTTGTTTCCTTTGGATTCGTTTCTTTAAAAATATTTTCATCATCCTCGGTCTTAAATGATGATATTATGGAATATCTTTGGCTTTGTAGGTCTTAGATGAATGATTTCTTAAGAATATCTTTGGCACATTAGTACAAAGATGAATGATTTCTGAAGAATATCTTTGGCTGTGTAGTGCAAAGATGAGAGTGTTTAAATGAACATTTGGTGATGAATATCTTTGGCCTTTTAGTGCAAAGATGAGCAGTGTTTAAATGAACATGGCCAGGCGATGAATATCTTTGGCCTTTAGTGCAAAGATGAGCAGTGTTGAGATGAACATGATGGAGATTGATGAATATCTTTGGCACATAGTGCAAAGATGAATATTTGATTTGAGATGAATATTGATTGATGTTACTGAGGATAAAATATTGATGATGGAATTTGTTAAATTCATAGATTATAGTAGATTTCATTCTCTACGTAACTCTTCTTATGAATTATTATTTCCATTGCGAATATTGATCTGAAACTTGTTGTCTATTGTATTCTATCAGTTTTTCCTGTTGGAGACTAACGATAATTTGTTGTATATTATCTTAGTCATAACATTCTTCTTGGGCTAGTTGAGCTCACCCTTTTCCTTGTTGTTCCATTTTTCTTCTCGGGAGGCGAGAATGTAGCGAGTACTTAGTCGGGGTATGGAATGAAGGTTACAGAGAGTTGTTTAGTAGTCCTCACCATTATTGTAAAATAATGTATCAATAAATGTGATGAGGATTTATTTGAGTATAAATATTGTCTAGAAGATAATATTTGTATTTAAACTCACGATTTTATTGTTGTGATAATAAAGTTGTAGTTGTTTACGTACCCATGTATTTGGCGACTCGAGAATGGGTTGGATGGAATGGACCTATTTTGGGGTTAAATCACGGTTAATATCGAGCTTAGGGATATGATCTCTGGCGGAGATCGGGGAATAGAACTAGGAGGGAGAGGCAGAGTAAATCCTTTGCTAGTGTGTCCTACTAAGCTTATTTGTTAGTTGGTCGATATATAGGGATATTATGTGATTGATTTCCTTAATTAACCCTTGTTTTATGACGATAATTGAGAATGTCGTGAGAATATTAATAGTGGTGTAAATGAGGCCGTGGAAATGCATGTACTTAACAACGAGGAGAGCGTGCAACAGTGGCAATGTACCTCCTGTGAATAACACCACCTGGCGGATGATGAATGAGGGGATGTTTAGAAGCTTTTTGCAGTTCATGCAAAATCGAATGAGGAGACTTCGTGTTCAAAATACGGGAGGAGATGATAGCGATTCACGGGTGGTCCTGACCCGAAGTTCAAAGAGTTGGGACCACGAGTGCAGGGGAAAGCCGGATCCGATCATGGCGGAAACATGGGTCAAAACAAATTACAAGATATTCGATGTCTTGGATGCACGAAGAAACGAAAGTTCCATTCGCTACTTTTTATGTTAAAGTGGCGAAGCGCGATTCTTGGTGGGAATCGTGAAGCGTACCCATTCATTTGCTTTTCGGCATGTCGTAGGAGGCGTTTGAAAGCAGTTCAATGACAAGTACTTCCACGAAAGTATTAAATCGTATGAAGGAAGTGGAGTTTATTAGATTGAAGCGAGAATAACATGGCGGTGTCCCGATGCGGCGAAGTTGCGGAGTTATCGAGTTTACCTCATTTGGTGGAGAATGAGGAGCGTATGGCGCGGATGTTTACGAGAGGTTTGAAACCCGGCATCGTCGATATCTCATTTCTCATAAATTTTCTCTCTGATAGGATGTTGTCAGCGAGGGCTCGATTGTTAGAAGCGAGATAACGATACGTTCAACCGAGGGACCATAACGAGGATCATACCAAAGATAGCGATCATCGAATAACGATAACCGGTGGAGAAAGAAGAATACGGACAAAAGCGGTAACCACTCTGGTGGTAATCGTGGCCGTGAAAATAGAAGAAGCGAGTTGGGAGGAGATTTTAAAAGAGGAGATTCAACAACGACCATGTGAAGGCGTCGGCGCCGATGGCAAGCTGGTTCCAAGGAGGAGAAAGACCATCGGTCGTATGTTACAAATCTTGGGAAGAGAGGACATATCATTAAAGCGCCTGAATAGTTTAAGGTATGCTATAATTGTGGAAAGAAGGACATATCGCTCGAGATTATGCGATATCGAAACCCTAGTCCGGTGAGGCGGTGACTCAAAAGGATGTCCCGGAAAAAAGTCAAAGTCAACGATTCACGGAAGGCGTTTGTGCGTGGCCAGGTCAAAATCGAGGAACCCGAGCGAAGTTAGCACGGGTTAGTTAATTATAAATTCTTGAAGTTTATACCTTACTAGAATCTGGGATTCTACCCATTCTTTTATCTCTCTTGCTTGCGCTCAGCGTTTGAACTTGACTACGGAGAAATTAGACTTTGACCTATTTATGGAGACTCAGTTAGGAGAAACTTTCATTACATCCGTTGTTTAAAAATCTTGTTTGATTCAAGTTGGCACCATTACCTTACACCGGTTGACCTTATCTCTTTAAAGATATTTTGCTTTTGATGGATTGATTGGTTAACTACTCATCATGCCAAAATTGATTGCTTTTGTAAGGTTGTTAGTTTTCATATTCCTAAGCAACTTTGTTATTGAACTCAAGCGATCAAACCATTGTAGTCAAACATTTTCATATCAAGCCATGAAGTCGTTCGTTTATTACGGATGTCGAGTTTTCTTAGTCCATGTTATGGATTTGAATAAAGACACGTCGATTTGAATAATATTCTTGTTGTTATTGATTTTTCTGGCGTATTTCTGAAGAATTTCTTGGCTTACTCCCAAAGCGATATTAAATTTTGTATCGACTTTGAACCCGGTACAAAACTCATTTCTAAAATCTCATATCGAATGGCTCTATTGAACTTGAGGAGTTAAAAATTCAATTATAAATTTGGTACTGAGCCTTTATCTTGTGACTTCCTTTGTGGAATTCACTAAGCGAGACTCTCTATAGGGGCGTCATATTAGATGCGATAGTAAAGCGATAGGTGTCATTGTGACGTCTTTATCCAAGATTGGGATATGAGTCACGATTGAGAACAACCTAAGTCGATGTCGAAATCGTAGCTTTCTAGGCTTAGTTGGTTATTATCGAGAGATTCGTTGAAGGATATTCTCGAATCGCTATTCCATTAACGTAGCTAACTCGTAGAGATACAAAATTCGAATGGAAGCGAAAGAATGTGGGAAGAGCTTGAAGAACTTCGAGAGGAGACTCATTTAAAGCACGTGTTACGACCATGCCATCTGGAAAAGCGAGCGTGGTAGGTGGCGTGTTGAGTAGAAGATCGTATACAAATCACGAGTACGATATTGTCAAAGACTCATTTAAGTATAATATACAAATAATAGAGATGGAGATGAAAACTCTAGGTACCCACGTGATGATATATCTGATGCGTGATGATATCTGAGTATAATCGACTTTAATCGATAAAGTTAAAGGCATTTCAAGCTACACACGGAGTGATGAATTTGAAGAAGGAGGTCTGCGAAGTTGTTATTTTAAAAGCGAGAATCGGTGAGGTGAGGAAAGCTCGAACCTTGATTTATTAATCCATTTGAAATTCTCGATCGAATAGGGCTGTGGCCTATAGACTCGTTTACCACCAAGTATGGCGGCGTGTTCATAACGTTTTTTCACGTGTCGATGTTACGTAAATATGTGGACGACCGAAACACGTCATTGAGTTAGAAGCCGGACGAGATAGCGAAGACTTAACGTCTGAGAGGAGGTACTGTCAAGATTTTGTAGAGGAAAGAACATGACCTATGTCTGAGGTTATACCATAAGTTAAAGTTTTGTGGAGAAACCATGCTTTATTGAGGAAATGACACAGGGAGTTGGAAGCGAAAATGAAAGCGAGGTATCTTTACCTTTTGAAACACAGTCGTCGTCGATTTAGAGGACGAAATTTCATAAGGAGGGAGGTTGTAAGACCGAAATTTTTTAAATAAAAAGGAATTTCCTTTATTTATTATTTTGAAATAGTAAGGGTTGATTTGATTAATGTGGATAGTTAAGGGTTAAATCATAAATATTTCAAAATAAGCAAGTGGTTATAAAATATTCATTTTGTGGGGGAATATTCGTTTGGTGGTGGAATATTAAATCTTTCGGGGAATATTCGTTTGGTCGTGGAATATTAAATGCTTTGTCGGGAATATTAAATGCGATGTGGTAGCGACCGTAATGTGGAGCCCATAACGGAAAGCGATTGGATGAGGAAAAGCGACAAAGTTTGGGTGGTTATAAATAACGGCGTAATTATTCTGAATTAAGGCGTTGTTGGAATACAGATGGTTAAAATCTGATGTCTGGCGTGGTTGCCGCGATAGCACGCGGTATTGCCGAGTATTGTTGAATTATTGATCCTTACGTGAAGAAGGCACTACTCGATAATTATTCACGGTGAATTCTTTGTTCAATAGTTTATTTTATTGATTCAATAATTCTTTGCGTTGGTATTTTATATTATTGTTGTTTGATAATTGTCAACTTTGATATTTCCCATTATCGGATCAATAATTCATATTATTTGAATAATATTATTAGATAACATTATTGGCAATGTCTAGAAAGTTACATCTAAGGAGAGGTTTGGTCACCTAATTGCGGCGCCCGATGAGGAGAGATCCTTATTGGAAGCCCCTCTTTCTGAGGAGCGGCTTTGGTTGTCATAAATGTGATTACGTAATATTATTTGTGAATAATTAATTATTGATTCATATGATAAGGAAATATTTATTTTATATGAATATAAATGATGGATTTATTTATGTGGTTATTAATGAAGGAATTAATGTTGAGGTGTTTTATCGGTATTTTATCGGATTGGAGGTATTAAAAATCAAATCGGGGTTTTGAGATATATTGCGGGGTTATAATTTTTAATCAAATAGTTGGATCGTTGTAATTTTTGGATATGTTATACATACATAAGTTGAGTATATGTCCACAAATTTTGAACCGTTAAAATGAGCGAATGATTTGTTATGAATTTTAAGAGGTGGCGGATTGAAATTAGGTTTATAATTGATTTTGGTGGAAAATTCTAGAATTGAGTGGGCCCCACTTGTGGTTGGTGAAAAAATGTGCTGAATTTTATTTCAAATGTGGTGGGTGTGCAATAGTAGCGAGTAAAAGCCATCGGTGTGCTTGGTCAATGCCTTGGTAGGCTAACATTTTCCTATAAATAGAGGCTAAGTTAGAATTGAAAATCACACGAAACAAAGTTTTCTCTCTTTCTCTCTATATTATTGAGCGTATTTTGTGAGTATTTAGATACTTTGAGAGTTGTTTGTTGATCAAGTTTCATTCGACATCACTTGAGCCTTTCCTTAGGAAATCTTGATTCTTTGAGGTAAGGGATGTTATTTTCTTCTCAAATGATATTAATTCTTGATATCATTATCTTTGAAATATTGATTGGTACTTTTTATCAAATTTGGAACTTTTTCATGTCGGGGTTTACTATTCATGAGTTCTTATTCACGAGTTACTATTCATGAGTTACTATTCACGATTTACTATTCACGAGTACTATTAATGAAGCGTGAAGATGTTTTTTGTGGAAATTTCTATCTTTTGGTGTCGGATTCTTATTCACGTATCGGCCTTTATTCACGTATCTGACACTATTCACGAATCTACACTATTCATAGAAAATGAAAATTTTCTTTTTGTCCAAAATATCTATTTTGGATACTAGCTTTGATTGTATCCATGTTTTGATCATTCTTGAATTTTACACCACTATGATTATTTTTTTTGGGTATTTTTGGGCGTGGATAAAACCAAGTACGAATCCGTAATCCTTAATCCTTGTCATTTTGTTTCCTTTGGATTCGTTTCTTTAAAAATATTTTTCATCATCCTCGGTCTTAAATGATGATATTATTGAATATCTTTGGCACATAGTGCGAAGATGAATGATTTCTTAAGAATATCTTTGGCACAGTGTAGTGCAAAGATGAATGATTTCTGAAGAATATCTTTGGCTTTGTAGTGCAAAGATGAATGAGTGTTTAAATGAACATGACCGATGATGAATATCTTTGGCCTTTAGTGCAAAGATGAGCAGTGTGTTTAGATGAACATGATTGGTGATGAATATCTTTGGCCTTTAGTGCAAAGATGAGCAGTGTTGAGATGAACATGGCCAGATTGATGAATATCTTTGGCACATGTAGTGCAAAGATGAATATTTGATTTGAGATGAATATTGATTGATGTTACTGAGGATAAAATATTGATGATGGTTTTATTAAATTCATAGATTATAGTAGATTTCATTCTCTCGTAACTCTTACATGAATTATTATTTCAATTGCGAATATTGATCTGAAACTTGTTGTCTATTGTATTACTCATCAGATTTTCCTGTTGGAGACTAACGATAATTTGTTGTATATTATCTTAGTCATAACATTCTTCTTTGGGCTAGTTGAGCTCACCTTTTTTCCTTGTTGTTCCATTTTTCTTCTCGAGAGGCGAGAATGTAGCGAGTCTAGTCGAGGTATGGAATGAAGGTTCTAGAGAGTTGTTTTAGTAGTCCTCACCATTATTGTAAAATAATGTATCAATATTGTTTATTGAAATATTGTCATTTACATAGTACAATATTCAAATACAAACTTAATTATACATACGTAGTTACATTTATACATAAATTGAGAGTTCTAATATTTATTGTCATTTTTAGACAATAGAATAGTGAGGACTACTAATGCTATCTTAGGGACCATCACTCTTTCCATCACTCTTTCCCAGACTCGTCGGCTATATTCTCATTTCTGAAGAGAACGGTGAAAGAAAGGGTGAGCTCAACTAGCCCGATGAAAATATTATGACTAAGATAATGCGAGAATAAATTATCATTAGCCTTGAACGATGTTAAGCGATAAAATACAATAGACAACCGGTTTAAGCTGCGGCGGAATATCTGATCCATTAAAAAGTCAAGTAGAAAATAAAATCTACTATCTTTTAGGTTTTAAAGGTTTTCATAAATTTTTATCACTAAGACTCGGTTTAATGAATAAACCACAATATCTAATCATCCACATACCACGGTCGAGGATTTTCATCAAATTATCATATTAAATCACTATCTTAGAATCACCCCAGGTCATAATCATACCAAAAACTATCCATCAACTGCATTATGAGCCCCTTGAGGGACTTTTGTCACATCATTTATAACAAGCCGTGATTATCTTAGAATGATCCACAGGTCATAATCATACTAAGTTCATCTATGCTTACGTAAGCGAAGATAACATAATATAACATGAGGATGATGACAATGACATAATAATTCAATAAAACAAGTTCAAAATTATTTTATCCGGAATTATTAACGTCAAATTGTCAACAAGATCTTTGTTTTGTAGAGTAAAATTCAAGAATGATCGGAAGAATATTTCCATGAAAAGATCTTTGGATGAAACGCAAATATCGAGAATATTCTACTAATTTCATGGAGTATAGAAGTCAAAGTTTTAACCAATTTGGGTATAATAAAGAATGGAATAACAAAAAGAAATCACCGTAAATGCGGTGCTTGGCATGAGCGAGGTTATTCAACGCGAGAATAATAATAACGGAACCGGTCGGTGAAATTCACACCAAGCGGGATGTTCAACCGAGAATAATAAATCTTGAATAATAATAAACAATGGAACCGGTCGGGTGTAAAACACACGAGAACGGGATATTCAACGAGAATAATAAATGCGGAATAATAAACAATGGAACCGGTCGGTTATAAAACACACGAGACGAGGATATTCAAACGAATAATAAAATGCGAATAATAAAAGAATGGAACCCGAGTATAGGGGATTAAAACACGTATCGAGGGATATTCAAACGAAATAATAAGAATGGAATAATATAAAGAAGATCACCAAGTATAGGGGATTCGCGTATCTACGAGGTTATGTATAGGGTATGCCACTTTTACGAGTTATTCAACGAATAATAATGAATGGAATAACGAAGTTCTCTTCATGAATAAGAAAGAATAACACCCCTTACGAATACAACAAATAATATCCCTTACTAGTAAAAAGACCTTTGGATATCAAAGTAGTGAAGTACGAATACTCTTCTTCTTTCTCTCTATAGATTTTCTCTCTATAAACTTCTCTCTATAATTTCTCTCTCTGAGTTTTAGATGAATTAAATAAGAAAATAATGAAGGAATGAGCTTATTTATAGGAAAATAGAATGCATAGTAATTAATCCATGAGCGGTCCAGTTGATTTACTTTAATCGGCGGTCCATATTTAAAAGCAAAATCTTTTAAATAAAATATCATATATTCTATTTATATAAAAACATTTTACTATGCAAACCTATTATATACACTTATCTGAAACTTATATCAAAACATTATATGACACTATGCGTAATAAAATATAATATATTCTATTTATAGAATAACTTTAATAAAGTATTACATTTTATATAAAAAAGATGTTTACATTTTATTACGTTAATAATCTGAATAAAACAAAAGCGTCGTTTCATTATAATAATTCATATATTATTAATCGTGATAATGGAATCAAAGTGAGTGACTTCTCACATAAGCATCGATAATCAATACAGTGTGCTTCTTATGCGACCACACGTATTCTTTGTACTTTTACTCTTAGAGTAGTTCAACGATATCAACGGTAAAACTTCATAGTTATTTTCATAAAATATTTTTTTTTGAATTGAATAGTAACTCATGAATAGTAATTAAATGAATAGTAACTTTGAATAGTACTTTCGACACAAAAAGTGTCCCAAATACTCGAGTGAACAATACTAGAATGAATAGTAATTTTGGTGAATAGTAACTTGAGTGAATAGTAACTTCGTGAATAGTAACTCAGACACAAAAAGTGTCCCAATACTAGAGTGAACAATACTAGAGTGAATAGTAATTTAGGTGAATAGTAACTTAGTGAATAGTAACTTCGTGAATAATAATAAGGGTATTTTATGACAACTTGTCTACTTTGAAAAATTTTCAAATATGACCCTTAACTTTAAACTTTTATCAATTTAACTATTCACCAAAATAGAAAAATTGAACACTTTTATTTCATAAAATTTGGGGTCTCACAATCTCCCCTCCTTATGGAATTTAAGCCCTCGAAATTAGGAATGCGTTACTGGTATGATAAAGAGGTGAAGATACCTTGAATACCTTTATCGTTGAAAACATTAAATTCATCTTTGCAATCACCCGCGAAGATATTCATTAACAATTCATCTTTGCACTTTCTGAGGCCAAAGATATACAAGCTATAAAACCAATAATCTTTGAGACTTCGACTTAATAGTATCACGACCACGAATTATCCATACCTTCTTGGCGAGGATATTAGTGTTTTCAATCTGATCATGATTATCTTACGAATAATCCACAGGTCATAATCATACCAAGTCTATCATGCACGTAAGCCGAAGATGACTTTGAACACATCCATGAATTAATATTTCATTCTTTGAGACTCGACTCGATAATTAATCCACATCGTCATCACGAATCATCCACCTTTTCTGGCCGATGATATTCTTTAGTATCACGACCACGAATTATCCATACTAAGATAATCGTGTATTCATTAGTATCGAACCACAAATTATCCATATGTCGTGTATTCATTAGTATCCGACCACAAATTATCCATACTCGCGCGAATAATCGTGTATTCATTAGTATCGACCACAAATTATCCATGCACTCGTGCGAAGATAATCGTGTATTCATTAGTATCACGACCACAAATTATCCATACACTACGTGCGAAAGAATAATTCATGTATTCATTAGTATCACGACCACAAATTATCCATACACTACGTGCGAAGATAATCGTGTATTCATTAGTATCCGACCACAAATTATCCATGCCTTTACGTGCGAAGATAATCGTGTATTCATTAGTATCACGACCACAAATTATCCATACGTGAATAATCGTGTATTCATTAGTATCCGCGACCACAAATTATCCATACACTACGGCGAAGATAATCGTGTATTCATTAGTATCCGACCACAAATTATCCATACACTACGGACGAAGATAATCGTGTTTTCAATTACGGTTATGATTATCTTAGAACAATCCACAGTCATAATCATACCAAGTCCATCTATGCACTTCTGAGCCCACGAGATGACTTTCAACGTAATATAAGCATGAGGATAATGATATAAAGAATCAATCAAATGAGATAAAGGATAAATATTAAACATTTATAATATAATTTATCCGAGTTCAAGAATATCCCCATGTTATCAATCACTTAATAATCTCATAATCTAATATCATTAATATTATAACAATATTTTAATCACTTCTTAAATTTATAAACAATTTATCTCGAATTGTTTACGCTTTACCATATAATGCATTTAATCATTCAAAATGCCATACTCATAAGATATCATCACCAATTATCAAATCCCTCAAAAAATATGCATATACTACATATAGGATTCTCAGCCATAAAATCCTATTTTCAACTTTACTTCTTCACATAACATATTTAACTCATATGTTAAGTAACTAAACTATTTTCATGAAAATACTAAATCAGTCCCAAAATATTTCTTTTACTGGGATTTAGCATAATATAGTCCCATAATGAAAATATATTTTTCTAAATTTTTAAATTTCATTTACTATTTTTCAAAAATCAATTTCTAATTAATTCCTTAAGAAATTAGCTACCTCAAGTTTAACTCCAAAAATTCCCAAATCTTGGCAGGACCTTACACATGTTAATGTGAGCTTCGAGTTTAAATTTCATGGTCATCGGAGTTATAGAACTTTCGGTTATAGCGTTTTTAAATCGGAAAAACCTAAATATTGAAATAGTCATAACTTGCTCATTTTAAGTCGAGAATGAGCTCATTTTTGGACAGGAGGTACTTTATACCATATACCTTCATGTCCCAAAAGGCCAGAATTTTCTCATAATTTAAGTGGCCAAAACAGCCCCTCTAAAATCATGGCGGCGACTTTTTTTAGGTTTTTTGCAGCTTTGCACTCCTTTGCTAAAATCAGTCCACACAAAAATCTACAACACCTTTTCCAGTAATTCCACTTGGATTAGTTAGGTAACTCATAGATCTAACTCTAGGACTTTACCACACTCAAAAATTCAAAATATAATAGGAGATATGGTCAATTGAATTTCATATTCGTTTTTCACCAAAATCGATTTTCAACTCTTTGTGATTTCTAAGAAACTTTCATGTTTTCACATACTAACCAACATAACTCATCATAAAACTTACTAATACTTCATATACCCATGATTTTCATCAGTTCTATACTTTTATTATGACTTTCATCATAATCCACGTAAATGAGTCCTTTTAGTTGAAGAAATATTTGAGGTTTAAGAAATGGGTTTTTGTCTTTGGGGTTGATACAAAATTCGATTTCACGTTCTAGGGTAGGCTAGGAAGTCTTCAAGAATACGTCAAAAATTTATTAATGATGGAAATATCATTCAAAAGCTGCTACTCTCGTCCAAGACTTGGATAGTACGTCACATTAATACCAATGTGACTTCTATCCCTTAACACAGATATAGCACCTCACAATGATACCTATCAACTTGCCATCTTCATCCACGATGTAGCCTCTGAAAAAGTCGGCGGTGCATTCCACACAAGGAAGTCAACAACGAAAGGATCGGGGCTCTTTACTTATGGCTTGATATGACAATGATTGACTTTAGTGGTTTGGTTACTTTGAATTAGCATATACGAGGATGGTTATGAATATAAAAGCTAACAACCTTACTGAAAAGCATGATGAGTAGTTAACCAATTGATTCCTAAAATCACATCAAAGGCAAGTATTTTCAAAAGATAAGATCGACGAATTAGCGTGAAAGTGTTTATTTGAATCAAACAAGATTTAAAAATAGTAAGCGATAGCGAAGGCTCCTCTTATGAAGTTTCAACCAATAAATCAAAGTCTAACTTCTCGGTCAAATTTAAGCGTTGAGCATAAGCAAGCAAGAGAGATAAAATAATGGGTAGAACCGGTATCTTATAAGGTATAGACTTACGAATTTATAATTAACTAACTTGAGTACTAACCGTTCGGTTTACTCGCTTTTTGAGAAGTCGTGAAAAATGCACTTCCTAAAACCAACGACTTTGTTTTGTCCATATCCACCTTTGGTGCCACCGTCCCACTAGACTTGACTTTGGTGCACAACAAAATTGAGCTAAATGACCTTCTCTTCTTGCAATTTCCACTTCTATTATCTTTGCCGTGATTACCATAGAAGTGGTTACCATTCTTAGCATGATAATTTCCCCGATGATGGTTATCATTGTTACGATAGTGAGTTTTCACCGATATGATTATTATCGTGTTGTTGGTGCGTTACCTTTTGTTTGAAATTTGAATCAACACTCTCATGTGCTTCATTGCTTATCTCGGCATTTTCGGATGTCATTCTCAACACAACATCACAAAACAAGGGTTAATTAACATATCACATATTATCCTATACTCGTGTGATTAAATACCAAATAAACTTAGGTAGGTCATACTAGCGAAGGAATTCCCTATCTCTCCCCTCTAGTTCTAGTCTCACATCTTAGCCGGGGATCATATCCTAAGCTACGATACCAAGCGTGGCGCCCCCCCAAAATTAGGTATCGTCACCCATCTTGGGTGCGCCACTTACATGGTACATAAATTCAAATACAAACTTAATTATACATACGTAGGTATAACATACGACAATACATAAGCGAGAGTTCTAATAGGAATATTGTCATTTAGACAATATCCATACTCGAAGAGTCCTCATTACATTTATTGTCACACTATTTAACGAGAATAGTGAGGACTACTAATGCTATCTTGGGACCATCACTCTTTCCCACAAGCTAAGTCCCGGCTATATTCTCATTTCACGAAGAAACGGTGAAAGAAAGGGTGAGCTCAACTAGCCCGATGAAAAATATTATGACTAAGATAATGCGAAATAAATTATCATTAGCCTTGACAATGTTAAAGCGATAAAATACAATAGACAACCGGTTTAAGCTGCGGTGAATATCTGATCCATTAAAAAAGTCAGTAGAAAATAAAATCTACTATCTTTTAGGTTTTAAAAGTTTTCATAAATTTTTATCACTAAGACTCGGTTTAATGAATAAACCACAATATCTAATCATCCACATACCCACGGTCGAGGATTTTCATCAAATTATCAATGGTCATGACTATCTTAGAATCACCCAGTCATAATCATACCAAAAACTATCCATCAACTTGCATTACGAGGCCCTTTGAGGACTTTTGTCACATCATTTATAACAAGCCGTGATTATCTTAGAATGATCCACAGTCATAATCATACTAAGTTCATCTATGCACGTAAGCGAAGATAACATAATATAACATGAGGATGATGATGACAATGACATAATAATTCAATAAAACAAGTTCAAAATTATTTTATCCGAGGATTATTATTAACGTCCAAATTGTCGAACAAGATCTTTGTTTTGTAGAGTAAAATTCAAGAATGATCGGAAAGAATATTTCCATGAAAAGATCTTTGGATGAAACATGAAATATCGAGAATATTCTACTAATTTCATGGAGTATAGAAGTCAAAGTTTTAACCAATTTGGGTATAATAAAGAATGGAATAACAAAAGAAATCACCGTGCATGCGATGCGTGCTTGCATGAGCGAGTTATTCAAAAGAATAATAATAACGGAACCGGTCGGTGAAATTCACACAAGCGGGATGTTCAACGAGAATAATAAATCTTTGAATAATAATAAACAATGGAACCGGTCGGTGTAAAACACACGAGACGAGGATATTCAGCGAGAATAATAAATGCGGAATAATAAACAATGGAACCGGGTCGGTGTAAAACACACAGACGAGGATATTCAACGAATAATAAAGAATGGAATAACGAAAGAAGATCACCAAGTATAGGGGATTAAGCGTATCTGAGTTATTCAACGAATAAATAAGAATGGAATAATGTAAGTTTCACCAAGTATAGGGTATACCCACTTTATCACGAGTTATTCCACTTTTACGAATTCATAAATAATATAATGAATGGAATAACGAAGTTCTCTTCATGAATAAGAAAGAATAACACCCTTTACGAATCTGACAAATAATATCCCTTCTAGTAAAAGACCTTTGGATATCAAAGTAGTGAAGTACGAGAATACTCTTCTTCTTTCTCTCTATATAGATTTTCTCTCTATAAACTTCTCTCTATAATTTCTCTCTCTAGAGTTTGATTGAATTAAATAAGAAAATAATGAAGGAATGAGCTTATTTATAGGAAAATAGAATGCGTAGTAATTAATCCATGAGCGGTCCAGATTGATTTACTTTAATCGGCGGTCCATATTTAAAAAAAATCTTTTAAATAAAATATCATATATTCTATTTATATAAAAACATTTTACTATATGCAAACCTTTATGCATGCAACTTTATAAAAAACTATGCACACATATGCGTAATAAAATATAATATATTACATTTATAGAATAACTTTAATAAAGTATTACATTTATATAAAAAAGATGTTTACATTTTATTACGTTAATAATACGAATAAAACAAAAGCGTCGTTATCATTATAATAATTCATATTATTAATCGACAATAATGGAATCAAAGCGAGAGTGACTTCTCACATAAGCATCGATAATCAATCTGGTGTCTTTCTTATGCGACCACATATTCTTCTTGTACTTTTACTACTGAGAGTAGTTCAACGATGTCAACGGTAAAACTTCATAGATTATTTTCATAAAATATTTTGTTAGGGTGAATAGTAACTCATGAATAGTAATTAAATGAATAGTAACTTTCGTGAATAGTACTACGACAAAAAAGTGTCCCAAATACTCGAGTGAACAATACTAGAGTGAATAATAATTTTAATGAATAGTAACTTGTGTGAATAGTAACTTCGTGAATAGTAACTCAGACACAAAAAAGTGTCCCAAATACTAGAGTGAACAATACTAGAGTGAATAGTAATTTTGATTGAAGTAAACCCGTGAATAGTAACTTCGTGAATAGTAACTATTTTATGTGAATAGTACTTTGAAAATATTTTATGACCCTTAACTTTAAACTTTTATCAATTTAACTATTCACTTTGAAAATTTTCAAATATGACTTTGACCTTAACTTTAAACTTTTATCAATTTAACTATTCACCAAAATAGAAAAATTGAACACTTTTATTTCATAAAAATTTGGATGGGACGCGGACGCACGATGTTGGATATCCACTCGGGATATGTAGACACCATTATGATGCCGACTTGAAATTGTTTCACAATTTCTTCTTTCACTTTAAACTCCATTCAAGTTTTGAATCGCTTTGAGTTTACCTTGACTAGCTTAAATCCTGTTTAATGGGAAGGCGATGAAGTACAATGTCGATGGACAAACCCACCATGTCTTCATGAGACCATGCAAACACATCCCGGAATTGGGTTAATAGCATAACCATGTCATTCCATTTGGTTTAGGGTAAGGTCCGAACCAATCTGGATTAACTTAGGGCTTTCTAAGGTGCTTGAGATTGAAGGAAGTGGTTTGATCAAGGTTGGGTTTGGGTTTGTCTTTGACCCATTCTTGAATTTACGGAGGCACCTCAATGTCATCCTGTATATCCATCAAAATTTGAATTCATCTCTACATCAAAGGTACAATCCACGTGTAGTAGAGAGGCACTTAGTATCGGCAAATGCTGGCATATCTAAATTGAGTCCTAAAAAAATATGCTTTCACTTAGTATATATGAAATGCATTGATCATACATAGTGTTAACATATCTTGGCAAAACAAGCGCTATATCTTGCTGAGAAAAGTAAGCGGTTATTATATCTATAGGCGAAAGAGTTTACGCCGCTTTACTACTGGCGACCAATGCAAGAGGAATGTTGTTCCAATTAGCGAGGGCAAAATGCAGGTGGACCGCATGATGATGGAGGGATTGTTATCAACCTCCCTGTCCCGAATGATGGCCATTACATTTGGGCAATCATCGTGTGGGGAATATCTGTTGGTATGTTCGTCATGAACGATGATGCGTATGCCTGACATCATTCGGATGACGTCTTGCTTGATTCTTCGTTCCTCTTCTTCCACTGCGGGATTTGGAACAAAGATTTCTTTTCCTTTTACCGGTACCAGCTTGGGACATAACATAGCCATTACGTTGGCTGGCACCTTTACGGGAGGTTGTGCGGACTCAAAGTTTGAAGGCGAAGATAAACGCCACATGGTTGAAGCTGAAGGAATCTGCTGATGCTTATGAGGGTTCCTGTGACTAGAGCGGGCAGAATAGCCTAGTCCAGCTGTTCCAGCTTGCTTGGTTAATCGAATGGGGTACTTGATACCCTGGCAATCTTTAACCAACCCTTGTCCCGGATTATGACCTAACGACATCATTTCTTGAGTGGCTGACATCAACTCGGCAGAAATTGGGGTTCGGGCAGTGGCGTTCCAACAGCATGGTATTGGATATTGCTTATTTTCAAAGCATGAAAACTGACTGGTTCCACATCAGCATTGGCATTGATGAATGGCATGTCTCCGAGCTGAGGAATCTCTGGTTCAGCGTTAACCGTGACCAGGCTATTGTTGATGATGTATTTCAACTATTGATGAAGAGTGGAGGGGACTGCCCCTGCCATGTGAATCCATGGTCGTCCCAGGAGCAGGTTGTATCCCGAGTCTATCTTGAGTACATGGAAAGAAATGCAGAATGTGTGAGGACCAATTTCAATTGGCATCTCAATTACTCCGACCGAGTTACGGTGGGCTCCATCAAAAGCTTTGATGATAGTATGGCTACTCCGAATTCTATTGAGATTGATATTCATCTTCACCAAGGTAGCATATAGGCAGATATTCAGAGAGGAACCTCCATCTATTAAGACTCCAGCTACCATATATCCGGAGGACAAGACCGTAATGTGCAATGGTTTGCAATGACCAGTCCCTTCGGGCGGTATGTCATCATCAGTGAAGGATATCACATTGTTATTGAAAATGTGATCAACCATATGTTGAAACTTTTCTGTATCCACTAATGTCGGGAGATAGGCTTCTTCTAGAACCTTTAGCAAGACCTTCCTGTGATTCTCAGAAGTTAGGACCAAGTCAAAAATTGATATTTGTTGTGGAGCTTCTTTCGAGCTTAAAACCACCGTAGCTTCATTATGATCCATAGTGCGGAGGAATTTTTCAATCTTCTCCATGGGTATTTTCCCTTTGATTTGGTGGTAGACTTCATTGCAGATGGGGAGATATAGTGGATTTTCCTTCGACAACTTCTTGGCGGTTGTATGTGAGGTGGATCCTTCACCTTCTCCATAATTCTCTGAAACTATGCAAGCTAACAATAGGATATTGTGCTCTCATTTGCGACAAGTTGATTAACTGGGCGGCCACTTTCAAAGGATTGTTTCCTCCCTTGAGTTGAATTATTGGCGTTGTGAGTAAGGTATTAATCCCATCAGTTTCAGTGGATATGACCACTACAACACTTTTCCACTTGGTAGGGCCTGCATTCTCACTTGCACGTAACACAGTGTCGTTATCTGCCAGGCGCAGGACACCATTATCGATTAGATTTTGAATAAGGTGGCGGAGTGCCCAGCATTCTTCTGCTGTGACCGCGAGACTGGGAGTGATATTGACATACTCCATCAAAGTTGTACCGTCCTGAACGGGGGTTGATTGGAGGTATAAGGGAACTAATCCTTCCTTCATTGATTAACATATGAAGAATTTCCTCCATAGGTTGACCCAAATAGGTGAATTCCCTTTTGTTGGCGAAATCCCGACGGGCTTTGGCATTTGCTCTCTTTGTCACTTTGTCTTCCAGCATTTCATTTTCTGAAAGTGACGAAGGAATATTAATGACGATAGGTAGGAGACTGGCATGCTCCTGGCTGATTAACTGACGAGTCACTTGATGCTGATAAGTCACCAGTTCCGCCAATTGTTCAATCTGTTTGCAGAGAGCTTTGATCTTTCATTCCATTGTGAACTGGAACTTGGCATAGTCCCATCTGTCATCACCGTCTTTGATGGTCTGGGAGGAATCACAGCTGAAATTGGAACTCTGTCCATTGCTCCAATTAATCATGTTAACCTCTTCTTCTTTGTGTTGAGGAAGAGGTTATCTTGAACATGAAATTTGATCGGGTTTGGTGACTCGATCTCCCGTTGTCTATTAGGTCATGGATCTTGTGTTTCAAGGCCCAACAATCCACGAGTATCATGTCCAGTGCCCCGCATGATAAGCACATTTTCTAGCGACATTGAAACCCGTCCCATTAAAATTTGGTTGGTGGAAGAAGATGCATAATTTTCTTACGTGTTGTCGAGAAAATTAAGAATGTTCTCGAGGGTATCCCATAAGGGTGTAAACACTCGAGGCGTTTGACTTCTCCACCTTTTGAGTCTTTGGAGGGTTTGCAAACTTGTCTTTGGAAAGGGAGTGTAGTTTTCCTCCGAATAGGCATGTTCGATTGCCTTTTTGACCACAGTAGTATCGGGAACATCTTCTTCTTTCTTTTTTTATGGACCCTCAAAGGGGTTGTTCCCATAATTTCAGTTGGATGTGATCATAGCGACTTTGAGTGCAACTAGGTCTTGAATCTTCCACGACTTCAATCCCATCTCAGATCTCCCCATGCTTGACCATTTCAGAAAATGGTTTGCCGATGTCGGCTTAAACTCTCTTATAGAATGGAGCCTCTTGTATGTCTATGAAAGTCATGACCATTTCTGATTTTGTCATGGAAGGACTAACTTGGGTAGCCAGGCGTCTCCACCTCTGAGCATACTCTCTGAAAGATTCGTTAAGTTTTGCTTCTTGATCTTGGTAATTTGATCCGGATCGAGAGCCATCTGAGTTTGAAAGTTGTACTGAGTGAGGAAAGCATGTGCTTGCTCTTCCCAGCTATGGATTTTGGAGTTGTCTAATCTTGTGTACCACGAAAGAGCTTCTCTAGTTAGACTTTTTTGGAATAATTGCATCCTGAGTTTTTTGTCCTCTGCATAAGATCCAAGTTCTCCAATAAACACCATTAAATGTGTGTAAGGATCTCCTAACCCATCATATAAAAGCAATAAACGCACCGAATATAAAATCCAAGCTCATCGAACAAAGTCCGAACACAGTTCATATATATAAATATATATATATATATATATATATATAAAAAACGTAAAACGCACTTTTGCATCAAAATCTAGGCTCATCAAACAAAGTTCGACCACAGTTAAATATATATATATATATATATATATATATATATATATATAAAAGTGATAAATGCACTGCATCAAAAGTTCAGGCTCATCGAACAAAGTCCGACACACAGTTAGTATATATAAATGTAAATATATATATATATATATATATATATATAAAGCAAATAAATGCTCTAGGCAGGAAGTCAGGCTCAATCAAGCATAACTTTCGATAATGTTAGTCAATATATATAATATATATATATATAATATATATATATATAGTGAAATGAAACCACTGGAATGAAATCCGAGGCAAAAAAGCAACACGACTCTCAACGTGTAGAAGGGTGTGTGCAAAGATGAAGAGAAGGACTCTAAAGTGTGTGAGAAGGCTTACAAATTGGACCGATAAAGAAGGCTTCTATATCTTTATAGTGGGTAAACACTTGGCTTTTGGGGTACAAAAGAGGCTATATATGAGCTCTAATGAGGTGTTTAAAAGGTGAAAATACCTTTGTATGGGCAAGTCTGAGCAATTGTGCGAGGTTTCCCGTCTTTTTTCTTAAAAATCAGCACCCCAAGCCCTCTATTTATAGGCATATTAGCCAGCAGTGTGCGAGGGCAACCCGGGTTGGCCCGGTTTTGTCCAGCCGGGTCGTCTCTCGGCAATGCGTGCACTTTCGAACCTTTGTAATGTCCACTCGAACTTTCGGAAGTGCAATCCGGGCATCCGTTTGAGGTATCTGGGACCTATTTCGGATCGCTTGTTGTCGAGAGTTTATGCGATGGCATGGGATTAGAGTTTGTACGAAGTCATTGAAGATGGGACGATGCCCTCCGGTCTTCAAGCTTCAACTTTCATCCATTACCCCGCACAATAGTCACTCAGGATTGGTTAGTCTTATGGGACATCGTTGCGTAGAGACGTGATGTGGCATCATGTTGACGAGATGACGATGTTGCCCCTCACCGGTGTTATCGTCGGATTGGGCTAATAAAGCAGACGTTGCTCAGACTTGACCGATTGAACTGCTACGCGATTGTTGAAGGTCCTCATTGTCATCTTTGAGGTGTGTGCGTCTTCCGATGTTATTATCGGGTTGATACAGTGCATCTCGTTGTGAGTGCCGAAATTGAAGCTGGTCGCATTTGAAACAAGCATTTCCGGGGTTATCTCCGAAATTGCATTCCTTGGGGTCATCACCAAGGTTGGTGGCTATTCCCATGGTCGGGACTGAGACTGGATACCTCGGGGTCATCTCCGAGATTAATCGGTCTTCTTTAGTGTGAGTTTCGGTATTGTATCTGAAGGCCTCGGGGATATCTCTGAGGTTGGATTTGTTACTCCCAGATTGCGATCCGGGGTTGATCTTTGAACTTACGGTAGTATCCCAGACGTGCAGGTTTGGATCGTCTTTCGGGTTCCTCTTAAAAGACGAATCTGTCATCACTCCAATGTTAATAACGATGAAATCTGAGAAAAATTTTGAGTGTCTACACATATCACTCATTTAAACACTGCTACATGCTCTCTTTTCTCTGTTCAGTTCCACCTATTTCCTTCCATTTTGCAGTCAATTTATTTGGTTAGCATAATAAAACCGAAAGCTTCATAATATCCGAGAGCAGTTGGGATTAAATTACAGAATAGCAATAAACTATAAGCAATCAAGTGAAAGGTATGTGAATTACTTCACTAAGTTTTGTTAGCTATGATGTTAGTATTGAGAAAAGTGGGATATTGTGAATTAGAACAAAACAGTTGGTTATAAAACAAAAAAAAAACTGTTAGTTTATTGGTTGTTGCTATGATAATTGTTATACAAACTCTTGTTAAGTTATGTACTGTTATTGCTTGGCTTAGGCACAAGGAGATAGGTTGACTGTGGTGTTATAAGGTGAATTAATGGATTGTAGAACAAATTAGTAGATATGACACATGTGCTACAAAACAGTGCATATAGGGTGTTTGTCAAAAGTCCTCTAAGAACTGTTTTGGTTAAAAACCAAGTATTAGGCAAAACTAAAGCTTGGGATATATATATATATATATATATATATATATATATATATATATATATATATATATATATATACGGGGAGGATCTAAAGCGGACCAAAAGAATGGACCAAGGCAAAAACACCCGGGCTTGAAATTCAACCCGCGTTTTTCCGACCAGACACTCTGAAACCCGTGTTTTGCCTTTGGTCCGCTCCTTGGTCCGTTCTTTTGGTCCGCTTTAGATCCTCCCAGTATATATATATATATATATATATATATATATATATATATATATATATATATACACCATATATAAGACCTCAATTTTATGAAATAAAGGTATTCAATTTTCTTATAATTACTATTCAAGAAATGGTTAAATTGATAAAAGGTTAAAGTTAAGGGTGATATATGATTTTTTTCAAAATACATAAAGTGGTTATAAAATATTCATTGTTGTCGGGAATATTCGCTTAGTGTGGAATATTCTTTACATTAGGAGAATATTAAATGCGACGGTAGCGATCATTTAATGGGCCCCATAATGTAATAAGCGCCGGATGGAGAAAACGACAAATTTGAGTTTTATAAATAACAGTGTAATCGTTCACTGCTTAACAACTTGTTGGAATACCCGGTTGGTAAAGTAAAAATAATCTGTCATTGTTAAGATAGATTACCTGTATTGCATAGTATTTTTCAATTATTGATTCTTACGTGAGAAGGCACTTTACTCGATAATTATTACGATAATTCTTCGCTCAATATTTTATTTTATTGATTCAATAATTCTTGTGTTGATATTTTATATTATTGTTGTTCAATAATTATCAACGCATGATATTTCCCATTATCGGATCAATAATTCATATTATTTGAATAATATTATTAGATAGCATTATTGGCAATGTCTAGAAAGTTACATCGAGGAGAGGTTTGGTCACCTAATTGCGGCGCCCGATGAGAGAAATTCTTATTGGAAAGCCCCTCTTTCTGAGGAGCTACTGGTTGTCATAAATGTGATTCGTAATATTATTTGTGAATAATTAATTATTGATTCATATGATAAGAAAATATTTATTTGATGTGGATATAAATGATGGATTTATTTATGTGGTTATAAATGAAGGAATTAATGTTGAGGTATTTTATCGATTATTTTGTCGATTGGAGGTATTAAAAGATAAAATCGGTTGTTCTTACACTTTATTGTGTGAGTTATAAAATTTTGATCCGTAGTTGGATCGATTGTAATTTTTGGATATGTTATACATATATAAGTTAAGTATATGTCCACAAATTTTGAACCGTTAAAATGAATGTATGATTTGTTATGAATTTTAAGAGGTAACCCGATTCTAAATTAGGTTTTGGTGGAAAATTCTAGAATTGAGTGGGCCCTCACTCTTGGTTGTTAGGGAAGATGGCTGATTTTTGGTGGGTGGAATAGTAGCGGTGTAAAGCCATCGTGGCGAGTCAAGTCCGCTTTTGGTTGGGCTAACATTTTCCTATAAATAGAGGGCTAAGTTAGAATTGAAAATCACACCGAAACAAAGTTTTCTCTTTCTCTCTCTAGATTATTGAGTGTAATTTGTGAGTATTTAGATACTTGGTGAGTTGATATTCATCAGTGCAAGTTTCCTTGATGTCATATCCGATATCCTGTCAGAAGTGCTACTCTTTTGTGGTAAGGGATAGTAAGGGATTTTAAGGGTTATTATGTTTTTCAGTTCGTTCTTCTTACGACCTTTAGAAAATTCTGGAAAATTTGAAATGATATGTTGATGAGTTTTATTGATTGTGTCCAAAATGGTGATTTTTGGATGTATAGATTAAGAGTTATGAATTTTATGAGAAAAGACTATTTTAAAAGTAACAAGCTTATAATTCCTTGCAGTTAACTCCAAAATTGATGAAATTTTTATTGAGAGTACATCTATATAATATCAGTGTACTCTGTGAATTTCGAAATTTTTGGATAAAAGTACAATTTATGATAAATGTTTAAATATTCAGTGGTTTTGGCCATATGAAAAATAGTAAATGAATTTTTAAAATTTAGAAAAATATATATTCAATATGGGACTATTTTATGCTAAATCCCAGAAAAGAAATATTTTTAGAACTGATTTGGTATTTTTCATGAAAATATTCTAGTTATGAGTAAATGAATTAAATATGTTATGTGAAGTAAGAAAATTGGAAAATATGATTTATTGGCTTGAGAATCATATATGAGATATATCTTGATTTTATGAGGGTTTTGGTTAATGATGATGAAATCTTATGAGTTTGGCATTTTAGATGATTAAATGCATTAATTATTAAAGTGTAAATAATTGGATTAAATTATTTATAAGTTTAAGAAATGATTAAAATATTATTATAATATTAATAATATTAGATTATGAGATTTCTAAGTGATTTATAACATTTGGATTAAGGTGTTATAAATATGGATATAAATTTTATTATGAAACTTTATCTTTTCGTGTCGAGAGATTCTTATGCACGCATACTCTGGTTTATGTATTTAATCACGGAATTACTATTCACAACAAATTGGTTTCTTCTCTCCAAATTATCGTTGATTTATGAATCTTACTCTTGAAATTAAAACTATGTTTTGATTATATTGTTTTTATATAACATTCTTATAACCCTAATGATGACATTTCTCTTTGACTTGAGTGTAAAGATGGGTAGATTATTGGTATGATCGTGACCATAGGTTCTCTTTGGCCATGGTGCAAAAAGTTGAATTGTTGACCGGTATGATCATGACCATTGAATTTACAATTGAATATTTTTAGCTTAAGTGCAAAGGTGAATTGATCAACATGGTTATAATTATTGTATATAACTTCCAAATGATTATGTATTTATTTGAGATATGAATATCTTTGGCCCGTAGTGCAAAGATGGCTTGTTGATGAATATCTTTAGCTTTTGTAGTGCAAAAGATGAATTATTGTTGAATATCTTTGGCTCGTAATGCAAAGATGACTTGTTGATGAATATCTTTAGCTTTGTAGTCTGCAATGAATTATTGATGAATATCTTTGGCTCGTAATGTAAAGATGACTGTTGTTGAATATCTTTAGCTTTGTAGTGTAAAGATGAATCTGTTGATGAATATCTTTGGCCCGTGGTGCAAAGATGAATTTATTAAAATATGATTATGAGCAGAACGTGATTTGGTATATCCATGATATTTGATGTTTCGTAAAGACAGTGATGAAAATTATCTTCGTCTTGGATGCGAAGAGGAATTTAGAATTACAATTATGATTATGAGTTATTCATATAATTGTGGAAAGGAACCGCTTGATTGATGTTACGAGGATAAAATATTGTTTGGTGGACTTTTAACGTGGAGAAGACAATAGACTTTATAGTCTATTTGACTCTTATAATGGATTGCTTTCGTTCACCGCAACTATGGTTGAAAAGTTTTATCATCTACCATATGTTCTAAATCTACGATTCATTCTTGATGAAGACTATTGATAATTTATTTATCTTTAGTCATAATATTCTTTATTGAGCTAGTTGTGCTCACCCTTTTGTTTCACAATTCCTTTCGAGTGTAATAAAAGTGTAGGCTGGGTTGAAGCGGGGATAACAAGGAATAGAACGGTGGTCTATAGTTGTTGAGGTTCTCCCAAAGAGTATGAAAATAACTTTATTGAGGGCTTTAGTGTGTTGTATTTTATACATCATTTAATAGTTATTTTGGTGAATTAAATAGGGTGAGGCTGAACCTAACTTTGGAAGGTGTTTTGTCACTATCATACAAGATGTCTATTAACATACAAACTCGTGTTATCATAAGACATGGTTGTGCTCATCCACTTCTTTGAGTATATTTACAAGCACTACTTATATAATCTTGGTGTTTGTTTGGAGTATAATACCCAATTAGAGACAATGGAGATAATGATATGTCAAGAGAAGACTACGCCATTGGGAAGAATACGATAGTAATCTTCTCGTTTTTTCTTTGGGGTCTATTAGGTCACCAAGGATAATTACGTGGCCATATGATATCTACCATAACCTAAAAAGCATGGCCTCCCATGTACGAAGGTTTCTTGAGCACTTCCCAAAGATTCTAATTTCTAAAATGCTTTTGACTATACCTTTATGTAAGGTGTCATTGTGACGTCTTACTGGTTGGTATATATTTGTATCCAAACTCACAAAGATATGTGTTGTTGTATTTTGCACGACAATTGTTGTAATAAAGTTGTAGTTATTTTTCGTACCATATATTTGGCGACTCATAATGGGTTGGATGGAATGGACCTATTTTGGGGTCGTTACACCATATATGATGATAATTAAAGAGATTGAGCATTCTAAGTTAAAGCAAAAAGCAATTGGAAATCAAAACGAAAAGTGAAAAACTATTATGACCCCTGACCTTGAAGTCAATTTCGGGTCTAGTATATGTTTCCAAAAAATTCTGGGCTTTTGGTATGTTATAGTACACTGAATAAGCTTTTCATAGACTCTGGAACGGACTAATTCCGACTTCAGGAGAAAATAGTTATGACCATTCAAAGTAGTCGCGTCAAAACTGTCTAACCCACTCGGGTCAGCCCCTTTACACGAAAATTCTGTGTTTTGAATTTGGAAATGGTCAAAGAATAAAAGTTGTAGCCTCTGAAGTTAGCTTCTCGTGGGCTCAAGAATTGCTCAAAAATATTTTGAAACGAAGAACTTATGACCGTTTTAGCAAGCGGGTCAGGCTGGAAAAAATATATTTGAAAATTAGTATGTCAAGTCAATTTTGAGCGTAATGTTGGACAGCCTAACAACCCTGAAATGGAGGTTTTGTACCTTCTAGAAATACTTCCATATGTTATATGTAAGGTGCCTAAAAATGGTTATAAAGGAACATATGGATTGGGAGTAGGGAAGTAAGAAAATAGTCATGTGTGGAGTGCGAGTTCTTTGTCTTAGGCAATGACGATTCTGAGAGAAAGCTGGGTCAGGGTTCTCCTTTGAGCTCTCTGCTAGCATAGTTAGAAGTTTTAAAATATGTTAGAAAGCTAGTTAGTGACTATTTTCCCTTGACCATAATGTGATATGCATTTCAAAGTGTCTTTACAACCAAATCATGGAGGCAAATAATAATAAAACCTAAGTGGAGTTTTTAGCAAGCTTGAAACCAAAATAAGCTAAGTTTGGAACTGTTTTGCACATGTCAAACTTTGCCATTGTTTTAAATGGCATGATATGCCATTAACCAACCAATTGCCTTGCTAATAGAATGAACTATTTGAGCAGTTCTTGTAATTATTAGGAAGGAGGTTGTGCAAATCAGTCCATAATAACATATTATGTGTTAAGAGACATAGCTTAAATCATGTTGTATTACCAATTCATGTGTTAGAACTTAAAGACAAGAGGAGACTGTTTTGAACAAAGTCTTTATCCAGTGAGTTTTTAAGCCAAGTATATTGATTATGTAACATGTATAAGAAGTAAAAATCCTTACAAATTGAGCCTTTGAATACCTGGGGCTGTTATGGTAAAATATAACTAAACCATACCTAAAGTGCTCTAGATAGACTATTATGGTATCAATTTCTGCTAGCTATAAATAAAGTCAAGTATCATGCCTACTTGCTTACATAGGAAAAGAATACCTCAAGTATATGTTATACTTAAATAGAACGTGTTTGATAACTCCATATATGAGAAAAATAAAGTAATTGGGACTGCTATGAATGTCTTGTATGATAACTGATTATACATGCTTCTAAAATGATCTTCATGATAATATGTACATGGTATGCAAAGGGGCTAACCCTGGAAAGTTAAAGTAGTATAAAAAATAGCTTCTACAGTCAATTAAAGAACCAAAACATGACACTTTAGGCCTATTTAATCAAAATAGACTCAGCCACTAACATGTATGCTAGCTAGGATGGCCTTGTGATGTACTGTTAAAGTATAGACTAAATCAACCATCCGGACATAAGCTATATATGCTAAATACTATGTAAACAGTTAGTAAATGCTCATATATGACATAACCATACTATCCTTGTTGACCAAGTTGCTAAACCATGGGTCCTTGAGAAATTTAAGGCCTATAAAGGGCTATTTTAACAAAAAGCTTAAGGCCTTGCATCTATGTGTTTTAAACCATGAATACATTGTATATAGCAAATACAAGTTGAAATAATGCTTGTATTTAAAGGCTTGGGGACTGTTATGTTGATTTAGTGCTAAATCATGCTAAAATTACATTGTATAGACTGTTTTGGATATGAAGGAGGTAGCTAACTGATACAAGCATGTTAATTGATATAATTTTATGTTATAATTATATTTTTAGATTTGCTTGAGCACTTAAATGTTCCTTTTGCCTACATATTGACTGTTTGCAAGTTAGTAGCTAAATCTATGCCTAAATTAGGACTGTTTTGAGCAATGTTTGCAAAATGAAGTTGTGAAGCAGTATGAAGTCTCTAAATAGTCTAAATATATCACCTAAAAGTTGTTCCCTAAGTTAGTTAAGGTCTATAAGGTGTATTGTGCAATGTCATGCTTAAAAATCAATGAAAGTAAGCTTTAAAGAGCAATTAACACCTAAATGAAGAAATACCATATCTGGACTATATAGACAAGTTCTAATAGCTAAAATATAACCTAAGTAAGCTACACAAGCTAAAGAAACCAAGTCTAAACTATTTTGAACATTAGACTTGTTAAAAATCACATTTTAAGACAAATAGTGGACTTTTTGGGTGATTATTGACACTTGAACTTAAGGGACTATTATGAACTAATACAAATTTGCTCATACATGCTAGTAATGATTCTCAAACATGGCCATAACTAAAGCTAACAAGAAAACCAATTTAAGCTCTCTTTTCAAGCCTAAAGTGAGCTTTGATAAGTTAAAATGAATTAGATGATTAAATAAAGTGTGGTGATGCTAAAAGTAACCTTAGGTAACTTAAATATACATGCCTAGACTATCCTAGTTGCCAGAACTAGAAAAATTTGGAAAAAAGTACAAAATCAATTTTGTAAAAAATGTAAGAAAATGGTTAAGTTTGAGCTCTATTTTGGGGAGCTTAATGGGCATGAACAAGAAACCTAAACCTTGATTAAAATACCTTGTAGTATGTTATAGAATTAGGGCCAAGTGGTTAAGCTCTTGGATTAACCAAGGAGTCTAAACAAATCACCAAACTAGCATGGAAAATCACAAAAACTGCAGTTTTGCAAATTTGTCTAAGTATGAAAATTTGAGATTTTTCTATTCTACTTAGAACTCAATTGGGACACCTTAGACAAGTGAGTTAGAGTTATGCTAGGATCTTCCAAGTGTTAGAATGCTAATACATACAAGAATTTGTGAAGTTAGTGTGTATAAGCTTGAAAAAGCTAGGTTTAAAGGGTCAAAACCCAATCTATGCTTGGTAAACCTAAAGGAATTCTAGAACTAGTCTTAACTAGATAAAATTCAAGTGTTGGAATGAACTAAAGTGGCTAGAAATGAAATTGGCAAGAATTGACCAAAACTAGTTAACTCAAGAACACATGAACCCTTTGTGTTCTAAATCCTGAATAAGATGTAAATGATAACTTTAAAGTCATTCCTATTGCATGATATAAGCATGTCTAACCCCATCAAAGTGAAAAATGACTAATGTGAAAATATGGATGAGGTATTTGAAAAATGTATACAATATCTCAGATATAGAAATCTAAACTACAAACATGATAACTGAAATTACGTGTTTTGTTATCAATCCCACATACAATGTACGTTGTGCAAGGAATGCAGAAGTTGGTGTAATGGTAAAACCCCGGTACAGGCAAGTTTCTCAATTTATTTGTGTGGTCTTATAATTGCTATATATATATAACTTGTTAGCATGATTTATGTTAATAAGTATGTAATACCTATGAAATGCATTATTTGCTTTGTGAATGATGAATGTCAAATTATGACTAATTATTGAATCGAGTCAGGGAACTCAATATATATGTGCAATGAATGACATGTACATGACACGTGTAGCATGCTATGGTATGTATGTTTCGACCAGCAGGACATAAAATTGATAATGCATTTGTAATATGCTTGAATACCAAGAATATAAATGCATGAACTGAATGTGAAACCTATGTGTTACGTGATGCATGATAGACTGTTAGACTTGCTGGGTCGTCGTGCTCAATCATGCTTAATTTACATGTTAAAGCTATGATGTGATCTATCGTGATTAGGAGCGCATGAAAAGAAGACTAGTGATTTAATTGAGATTGTGTTGAATCATTTGATGGTATTTTCATGTGTAAATCACAGATGTGTAAATTTTTGAATTATTCGATAGATGAAGATCATTTGTTCTAAAAAGGGGATATGCTTGAAATAATGAATTGTATATATATATTCATATCTACTCAGGCTAAATAAATCATATAATAAATATGATTCTTGTATAAAGAAGATTTGTAAAGGTTGCGATTTAGGGAATGAATGAATGGAAAGAAAGAAAAAAAATTATTCTGCATTTTTAGCTATTTTAACATTAAATAATGTTTTAAAGCTAGAACATGATAATGTTAACGCACAAGATCGGGAAGGAAAATAGTCCCAATTTTGGGGCATTACAATATTCTTGAAGAAAACTTATACTATTTTCTACACTCAAAGCTTCCTCAAACTCAAAAGAAATACGCTCAATATTATAGATGAAAAATTCTCCTATTCTGGTGTGATTTTTATTTCTAAACTAAGCATCCTATTTATAGTAGAATGGTAGGGTACTATTTACAAAAATAATCACGGATTGTACAGTGGAATTCATGGGTGTTGAATTTGTTCGATTGTTTTTTTTTACTATGTTGCACTATGCAATACTATGCAAAATAATAAAATATAATATATTCTATTTTATATAAAAAACAAAACTTATAATATATATATATATATATATATATATACAAAACTTATATATATATAAAACAAAACTGAGATAACTTTCTACTGACGATTTTGAAAAATGAGTAACTGGGGGTCCATGTTATAAGCCAAATTTATAACAAATACTTTATAAAAAAAACCCTCTATTTATCTCAATTCACTTGGCTTCATAAAACACATTTGTAATAATATTTATTCATCATTAATATTATAAGTCGTAATATTAACAACGAGATCATTCCCAGGAAAGAGGGGGCTTTCCGATAAGGATTTCTCCTTATTGACGCGCAATTAGGTGACCAAACCCCTTTCCTCGACAGAAATTTCTAGACATTGTTAATAATGTAAATAATAATATGAATAACTTTGTCGTCTCAATTATTGATTTACTAATATAAAATATTGTGCAGATGATACTGTGATAATAATTGAATCAATAATATGAGTTACTATGCAGCAACTACTGTTGTAATAATTGAGTAAAACTGAGTGACTTCTCTCGTAAGTATTAATAATCAAAGATATTGTACAATATTATGTGCTACTTTGCAATCACGCGTATTACTGTACCTTTATCATCGGGTATTTTAATAGTTAACGGTAAAACGAATATTCCCCGACCAAATGAATATTGTATGACAACTTGCTTACTTTGAAAAATTTATAAATATTACCCACAACTATAACATTATATCAAATCCACACCTTATTATCCAAAATAACATTTAGATATAAATTAATCTTTATTCATAAAGGATGGGGTCTTACAACCTCCATTCTTATGAAATTTTGTCCTCAAAATTGGTGTACATGCCTGGTATGTCGAAGAGGTGAGGATACCTTGATTTCATTTCAGATTCTAACTCCCATGTCATTTCCTCAGTATCTTGGTTTCTCCACAGAATTTTAACTTGAGGTATAACCTTGGAGCGTAGAATATGTTCTTTCTTATCCAAGATTTTAATAGGTACCTCTTCATACGTTAAATCTTCCTCTATCTCGTCTGGTTCTAATTCAATAATGTGATTTGGGTCTTCCATATATTTACGTAACATAGATATGTGAAATACGTTATGAACACGAGACATACTTGGCGGTAAGGCCAGTCTATAGGCCACAGTTCCTACTCGATCGAAGATTTCAAATGGGTCAATGAATCAAGGCTTGAGCTTTCCTCTCTTTCCAAATCTCGTAACTCCTTTCCATGGAGTAGCACGTAATAATACATGATCTCCAGCATTGAATTCCACGTCTCTTCGATGAAGATCAGCATAACTCTTTTGTCAATCTTATGAGGATTGTATACGTTGCCGGATCATTTGAATCTTTTCTATTGTCATGCATACCAATTTCTGTCCCAGCAACGTTGCTTCACCCACCCCATCCCAGCATACTCGAGAACGACACTTGAGTCCATACAACACCTTAAATAGAGCTGTGCATATACTTGCTTGATAACTATTGTTGGAGAATTCCACAAATGGCAAGAACTTGTCCCAATTTCCTTTGAAGTCTAGGACACAGAGTCTTAATAGATCTGCAAGAGTTTGAATAGTCTTCTCCGACTGCCCGTCCGTCTGAGGATGATATGCGGAACTTAATCGTAAATCTGTGCCCATAACTTTCTACAAACTGACCCAAAAACGTGAAGTGAATCTTGGGTCTCAATCAGAAACTATGGATACTGGCATACCATGCAGTCTTTCAATCTCATTTATGTATATACGAGCAAGATGTTTAAGTGAATAAGTTTATCTTATAGGTAAGAAATGAGCAGACTTAACCACAATGACCCAAATTGAATCTATGCCTTGAGAAACCTTGGGAAGACCAGTAACGAAATCCATGGTAATGTGCTCTCACTTCCATTCTGGAATTTCAAGTGGTTGCAATGGACCTTTTGGCACTTGATGCTCTTCCTTAACACGTTGACAAGTTAAACACATTGAGATAAACTCCGTGATCTCTCTTCATATTGCTCCACCAAAATTTATGTCGAAGATCACGATACATTTTGGTACATCTAGGATGGATTGGAAACGGTGTGTTATGTGCCTCCATCATGATTTATACTTCAAATCAAAGTCGTTAAGAACACAAAGTCTGGAGTTGACTCGAAGTATTCCTTCTTCATCGATTCTTGTTTCCGGAATAACAGCTTCTTGTACTTTCATCCTCATACGCATCAGCTCCAGGTCTGTAGCTTGAGCAGCTTTAAATTTATCAATTAAAGTCGGTTCTACTCATATATTTGACATTATCACGTGGGTCCCTGAAGTTTTTAACTCTATCTCTATCCTTTGTAAGTCATACAAAATGGGCCTTTGCATTGACAATATCGCACTTTTCACCAGTATCGATCTTCTCTCGAATCATCGGCTACCACGTTAAGCTTTTCGGGATGGTATTGAATAGTATGATTGTAATCTTTCAACGCTTGAGCCATCGTCGTTGCCGCGTATTGAGTTCCTTTTGGGTGAAGAAATATTTGAGGCTTTTATGATCTGTATAGATCTCCACATTTTCCCTATACAGGTAATGCCTCCAGATCTTATGTACAAAAACGAATGCTGCCAACTCTAGATAATGAGTAGGATCATTCCTCTTATATTCTTTGAGTTGTCGTGAGGCATAGGTTATGACGTTCCCATGTTGCATGAGAACACATCCTAACCCTCTGCCTGAAGCATCTCTATAGATGACAAATCCCTACGAACCAGATGGTATTGTCAGAACAGGTGCTGAAATGAGTCTCCTCTTGAGTTCTTGAAAACTCTTCTCACATTTCTCGCTCCAACCGAATTTTATATGTTTTTGAGTCAGCTGAATTAACGGAGTGGCGATTCGAGAAAACCCTTCCACAAATCTCCGATAATAACCAGCTAAGCCCAGAAAGCTACGTATTTTGATTACTGACTTAGGTTGCTCCCAGCTTTGTATTACTTCAATCTTCGCTGGGTCAATAGATATTCTATGATTTGATATCATGTGCCCAAGGAATGTTACTTCCTCAAGCCAAAACTCGCATTTCTTCAACTTGGCATATAACTTGTTTTCACGAAGCTTTTGGAGTATCATCATCAAGTGTTGCTCATGATCTTCATTACTTTTGGAGTATATGAGGATGTCATCAATAAAGACAACCACAAAATGATCCAAATATTCCTTGAATACTCGGTTCATCATATCCATGAAGGCAGTAGGAGCATTGGTCAATCTAAAAGACATGACTAGGAATTCGTAATGCCCGTACCAAGTTCTGAAAGTAGTCTTTGGAATGTCATCAGTTTTAATCTTTAACTGATGATATCCGAAACAAAGATCGATCTTTGAAAATAATTTAGCGCCTTGCAACTGGCCAAACAGGTCATAAATGCGAGGCAACAAGTACCTATTTTTTATGGTGACATGATTCAACTCCCGATAGTCAATGCAAAGTTGCATACTCCCATCTTTCTTCTTTACGAATATAACAGGAGCACCCCAAGGAGACGTACTAGGACGAATGAAACCGATATCTAATAATTCCTGCAGTTGGGTTTTTAACTCCTGAAGTTCAATAGGAGCCATTCGATATAGGGTTTTGGAAATGAGTTTTGTATCGGGTTCAAGGTCAATACAAAATTTGATTTCAGGCTCTAGGGTTAGGCCAAGAAGTTCTTCAGGGAATACGTCAGGAAATTTATTAACAATAGAAATATCAATCAAATCTGACATATTTTTGTTTAAATATGTGACATGGGCGAAGAAAGCTTGACATCCATTTTTTAATAAACGAATGGCTTTATGGCTTGATATGACAATTATTGACTTTAGTGGTTTGGTTGCTTTAAATCACATAATAGGTTGGTTAGGAATATGAAAGATAACAACCTTACAAAAATAATCAATTTTAGCATGATGAGTAGTTAACTAATCAATCCCTAAAATCACATCAAATGCAAGTATTTTCAAAGAGATAAGATCGACTGGTAACGTGAGGGTGCCGATTTAAATCAAACAAGATTTATAAACAGTGAATGTAATGAAGGTTTCTCCCAATGAAGTTTCAACAGATAAGTCAAAGTCTAATTTCTCTGTAGTCAAATTTAAACGTTTAGCGCAAGTAGGTGAAATAAAAGAATGGGTAGAACTAGTATCAAATATGGTATAAACTTCGCAAGAATTTATGATTAGCTTACACATGATATGTTCATTCGGGTTCCTCGCTTTTTGGGAGGTCACGACAAACGCTCTCCCTTGAAATACCGGCTTTGACTTGTCTGGGACAGTCTTTGGAGTCTCCATCCCAACAGGACTTAACTTCACTACACAACAAAATCGAGCTAGGTGACCTTTTCTTCCGTAATGGTAACACGCTTTAGGTTGCTGCATATAGTTTGGACTGATGTATCCCTCCCCTCCGCATTTGTATCATACAACCGGTGGTTGTTCTCCTTCCTTGAAAACAAGTGTTGGTGCTGTTGTCTTTCCATCATTTTTGAATCTTCTCTTTTTGAAATTTCCACTTCTACTATCTTGGCTAGGATTACCACCGAAGTGGTTACCATTTATGACATGAAGATTTCCTCCACGTTTGTTGTCAACTCTTCGATGACTACTAACACTGGTATTATCATTTTGCTCGGTTGCTTTCTCTTGGTTTGGTTAACTCATTATCGTGCTCTAATAACTGAGCCCTATTCATAACATCTGAATACAAGCAAAGTTTGTGAGAAATGAGGTATTGACGTATTTCGGGTTTCAAACCTCGCAAAAACATTTGTGTCATAAGCTTCTCATAATCTACCAAATGGGATGCAAACCGAGATAACACCGCAAATTAGACTCGTATTGTGATACGGTCAAATTATTTTGCTCTAGCTTGATGAATTCTACCTTCTTCATGTGATAAATATATTCAAGAAAGTATTTATCGTTGAACAATTCTTAGAACTTCTCCCAAGACATCTTTAGTGAGGCAAGTTGAGTAAGTTTTACAGATTCCCACCAATAATGTAACGCCCTGAAATTCGGTCTATCTTCACACCCGGATTCCGTGCATCACGAGTACATCATCTTCCAAACATACACCATTATATAGTAAAATATAACAACATACATTCTCAAATCCCATGTTCTAAAACCTTATAACCTCTTTTATTACAAATAATGATAAATAGATTATTCATTCCATCTTACAAGATTGACTTTTATCCGCCACCAAGGATACATAACAGTTCATTAAACTAATCTATAGTTCAATTAAACTATTCTACATTACAAGTCTTCGCTTGCTCTTCACGCTCATTCACATAATGAATGGCACTTCATCTGGATACCGGTCAGCTTGATCTTTACGGGATCCTTAAGTTCTTTCTAACATCATTCGTTGATAATTTTTTTCATTTAAAGCAAATGTGAGCATTCAATTGCCCAGCAAGTCATAGCAGTTGAATAAACAACTTCAAGAATTTAAACATAATTTTAAGTCTTCAATAACCGAACAAAGGTTATGAAGCAGCTTGAATAATAGGAATAATCTTGATTCCTATCATCTTAAAACATTAGTCTCATACTATTAGAAATACTTTCATTCTTCTACCTTTTTCTATACACATCCTGTCTGGCTAGAATCATTACCACAGACTTAACAATAACGGTTCATGTATAAACAGAACATACTTGTATTGAACAGCTTAATCATAGAATAGTTCATCTCATAGAAACATCGAAGTGTTCAAATTGTGGCACAAGTCCTCGTACATAATACCATCTTGTACAAATATCACACATTTGCACATAGACAAGACTTCTCAAGTTCAACATCTGAGAAGTTTAAGAAACTAACATTTATGTAATATGAATGAAGTTAGGAAACTTGCCTCACGCACAGCTACAGCTTACGCTGAACTTCTCATTCCAATCACTATATAACACATAAGGAAAAAGCACATACACCAATTAGTCATATACTTGACTTACGTATTGGTTTACTTAACTTTACTTCTTAAGGTTCGCGTTCTTGTAATCTAAGTTTACGCGACCAACTTCCTTTACCGGTTTACGGCTTCATGACATACGGAGATGTCTTACTCATACGATCATTATCTTTAATGATTTATATTCTTATCTTCTTTTATAACCCTTCTAGGACTCAGCACACATCATGTCTTTGATAGTATTCCATATGGTACTCTGAGTGGTTTCCCACAAACAACCAACAAACAAGTTCCCGTCTCATCTACAGTGTCTTTCACAGTGAGTTAGATCAGTTACCAGTTTTGTATATACCTCCGCTCTCTGAAGGAATTTTTTAGCCCAGCACCCATATGTCAACCATCAAAGATTATGATTGTACCACAACCTAAACTTTATCTTAACTTATCCGAACCATTAAACTATAATGTTTGTTAAGTCAAATTCTTATTCCTTATGGCTTTCTGGCAACTAAATGCCATACCTCAGGATTTATTCTCATCGTCTAAGTCATACTGTCTTTTGTATACTTAAAATGATCATTTAGTATTAATTCTACGCATTCATAGCATTAGGAATTTTTACGTTACCTTATTTACATCTTACAACGTTCGGTTTATTCGACTCGGAATGTCCTCCAAGTTATCATTACTAACTCGGCTTCTTTACATTATACGTTATTGTCTATAATTTAGTTTCTTCACTATTCATGGTTAATCATCATTCTTCATTACCTTACGGTCAAACCATACATGGGGTGTAGATTCTGCCCGCTTAATATTCCCGTACCCTCAACCCTCACGTCGGCTAAAGTGTTTAACTCTTACATTTGATATCCATTACATGAACACCACGTTCATTATTCTTTCTTAATGTCGAAGTCATATGGTTCGTTGTATGCTAAGATCGACCGATATTCGCCACTACATTGCGTTTACATTCATTACATTCTTTGTCTTTTAATCATGTTCAATCAATTCGTTCAACCTTTACTAAAGTTTTAAATCACTTGTTTAAGTGTTACATTATGTGAACTACACGTTCATTATCTTTTTGTACACTTCCCCAGGAGTTTGAGCAGTTAAAAGCTCCTCACTAGCCATTGCCATGCACCGGCGTTGCGACGCCGGTTCCTTCCTTCCTCTCGCGTTGCGGCGCGAGTCTACCTCACCTTCTTCCCTAGTTTGGCGCTACGGTGCCAAATCCCTTTCTATCTCTCGCGCTACGGTGCCACTCAGCAGTAGATGATGGCCCGGGTTGGCGTTGCGGTGCTACCTCCCAAGGCATAGCTGGCACTGTGGCGCCGAGCATCAAACTTGGAAAAATTTTCTAAGTCTTTTACATACTTGAAACGCTGACTTTGAAATCTCATAACTTCTTCGTTATAGGTCGGAACGAGGTCGTTCCAAAGCCATTCGCTTCCTTATCTTACTTACTGTAACTTCCCTCAGATAGAAATTTATTCTGAATCCGTTAATATGTCATTCAATTGGCCTAATCTTCATCCCTCGTTCATTTTACGTTATTAACATTCTTCGTCCGTTCGTCCGTAATTTGGTCATCCGAACTCAGAACTCGTTCGTTCTTGAGTCCACAACTTATGTTTTCTACGTTCTCTTACATTCTTATGAAACACTACACATTCGGATTCATTTACATATTCAACTTTTCATTCATCTTTTACGAAATTTCGCCATAACTTCGTTAGAGCGAAGTTCAATTCGTTCTTCATGAACGTTTCTACCATTCCTAACCAAGCAATATGCAACTAACTTATACGCGATGGTTTTAAACTTGTCCATCAACAACAAACTATACTACGATGGTTTTAAATTTGTCCATCAACAACGTTGTTCATGTTCTTCGCGTGTTCTTCGCGTTCTTCGCTCGTTCTTCATTTTTAATCCATACTTTGATTATGATTTCACTTTTTCTTGGAATTTGATGTTATAAAACGCCATTCCTTACTAATATCACCGAATCATTCATATGATTCATTCAGATCGTTCAAATTCATTACGAATCTTATAATTCCTTAAGAAATTTATAAAATAAACTTCTAATTCTTATTTCTTCATTTCTTCAAGATTTCAACCATATGAAATCATTCTTAACATCTTTTACTTCTTATTCTCATTAAGCTATGTTTTTGACATAGAAAACTTAAAGAAAATTTATTCAAAAGATAGATTTCAGATTACCTTTCTTCTTTAATCTTCCTCTGTTGGACAAAGCGTGCTCTTGGGCAAGCTTTTCATCTTCCTTTTCCTCCTCATTCGAAATCTCTCTCTTTCAAGTGTTAATGATTTTCAAAATCACCAACAAATGAACTTAGCTCTCCTTTGATAGATTTTTAAGGCTAGGGGCAAATTAGTCATTTCGCCCCTAAGGTTACTATTCCCACCTCCTTACTAAACCGCCTTACTATTCATGAAGCTTCCCTTAGAAGCTTCGTGCTTCTGTTTTGCGGAATTTTTCCGACAGTTCAAAAAACTGCGATTCTCAGAATCCAAATATTTTTGGATATTTCGTCTTTCCTCTACAGTTAAACTTTTACGCATTCTTCGGAACACTGAAAAACTGAAAAACATTTTTGACGCTAAGCAATTTCCTTCACGTTTTCCCCTAACGTAGCTAAACGAATGAAAAGTACATAACAATACTTTTCATCATTTTTATTTCGTCCAATTTCTGCACGTTTTTCGAGAAAAACTTTTATTGTCTTACTTAACTTTTCACGATATATTATCGTTAAATCTTTCGACGGAATGTCATTTCGATATACTGAATACTCGGAAAGGCTTAGGTTATTCAAACCTTAGCCCTTAGGTTTCATCGGGTGAATAGTGTCTATTTCGTCTTTTTCCCCAAAAATATTTTTATTCCCGAAATTTTTTTATTTTCGTCTTGAAAATTCTTACTCGTCCAGTCTAGCTCGTAGCCAGAATCCTCCCGTATTATAATCATCCTAGGTTCTATAATGATTAATAAACACATAGCACATGATAGTATTAATAACTAATTCTTTAAACTTATATTCTGGACAATTCGGTTCTCCGGGTTGTCACACTTCCCCCTTATAAAAATTCCTTCCTCGAATTTGATAAAACCACACCCTTACCCGGGTCCTCACATTCTCCCCTTCTTCACAGAATTTCGTCCTCGAAATTTTAGCTTACTCTCCTTCTCAACTTCTCTTCAAAGAAGTTCTTATCTCTCAAACATTTCCTAATCTTCATAACTTATCAAGACTTATGAAGTAGAATGAATAACGAGGAATATAAAGATTCCATTACAACATTTCATACTTTTGCTGAGGGGTAAAATCGACCATGAACTCTTACTAGGTTTAACAGTATTTCACCGTAAACTCTTCTATCACGATCAGTTTACAATCACTAAGAAGGTAAACTACCTCTTCCATACGTAGGTGATCAACCCATCGTATAACCCCATTTCGGGGTATGTTCACCTCAGACTTAATTATTAGATTCCGCACCAAAACAATTTGGCTTGGCATAACTTCTTCAAAGAAAGCTCGATTTTCTTTTAAACATGACATACCATTTGTCTTAGCCAAATCAAATAGCTTAGACCATACCAATAAATTGGACATCAACTTGAAACATTCGTCTAGTCAAATAAATTGACATCGACTACTTTTTAATTTCTTTTACAATACATCAAAATGTTTTATGACGTCATGATACCGTACTTTTCACAGTACGTTGAGGACTTCGTCAGTTTATGACTTCGTCATTATACATCATACCATAGCAGATTGTTGATCCTAACATCACATCCATTATTAGGTTCAATTACATTAATAACTCCATCCTTTTACCATCTTTGCATCAAATGCATTGATGATATAAAATTCATTTTGATATTTCAAATCAATTTATGTCTAGCCGAAGCAATTAGCATATACATATAAAGAATAGTTCTTTTAAAATCCATTGGTTCCAAAAGTTGAATAAATTCTTTCCTTTTTAAAATGTACATATCAGCACGATTTCAATAAACTTCGAAATCTAGTATAGCTAGATGCCTTAGAATATTCTATTTCTCCATCATCCTTCATTGTCTTACTTGCTACAATACATAATCTTTTCTAGCACCTTCAATGCCAAGCATACTGAAAATACTTCATTTTCAATCTAAACATTCCCATACCCTAGTATAGTCCATCAACTTACCACACTTTATGTGTTTAGGAACTTTCCACAACCATATGTGTTTAAGAACTTCTCTTCGCAATATGTAATCCAAGAACAAATCAAGGACTATCCATATGCTTAGGGCTCAGAAACATAGCATATAACTATGAGTCACAAACTTTTCATAAGTATGAGTTTCAAGAACTCGCACATATCTTATCATTCTCTACCTATCACAAATATACATGAGAAAAGATTCACCTTCTCGTCATATATATATTGATAGCGCGACTTATTATTCCAATGATTATCACTGTAATAAGCTAAGTAGTTGTTACACCAAAGCACAAACCTCTGCCCATAACAAAGGTTCATATAACTCAGCTATCATATGAGTCCTTAATTGAAATTTATAACTTCTAACTTTCCCTTTACTTAATACGAATCTTCTTTAATTCATATGTTATCCATTACAACTCAATCCGAGTTCTTCTTCCTGTACTACTTCATAGTACCATTCATTTATAGCATTAGCTATAAATCATCTATCGTTTAATAGAACAACTATTATTACAATTTATTATGATCACGTGGTGATCTTCTTCCTTAATCGTTTAACTCAACGATTTCCTTATCATACTCTCTACGATTATAGTCTTAGGTACTCATACCTAAGGTTTATAATCTATCAGCTCTGATACCAACTTGTAACACCCCAAAATCTGGTCTATCTTCACACCCAGATTCCGTACATCACGAGTACATTATCTTCCAAACATACATCATTATATAGTAAAAATAACAACATACATTCTCAAATCCTAGGTTCTAAAACCTTATAACCTCTTTCATTACAAATAAATATAAATATATTATTCATTCCATCCTACAAGAGTGAATTTTATCCGCCACCAAGGATACATAACAGTTCATTAAACTAATCTATAGTTCAATTAAACTATTCGACATTATAAGTCTTCGCTTGCTCTTCACGCTCATTCACATACTGAATGGCACTTTATCTGGATACCAGTCAGCTTGATCTTTACGGGATCCTTAAGTTTTTTTAATATCGTTCGTTAAAAAGTTTTTCATTTAAAGCAAGTGTGAGCATTCAATTACCCAGCAAGTCATAGCAGTCTTCAAGAATTTAAACATTCTTTTATGTCTTCAATAACCGAACAAAGGTTATGAAGTAACTTGAATAATAGGAATAATCTTGATTCTTATCATCTTAAAACATTAGTCACATACTCTTTGAAATACTTTCATTCTTCTACCTTTTTCCATATACATCCTTTCTGGCTAGAATCATTAGCACAGACTTAACAATAACGGTTCATGTGTAAACATAACATACTTGTATTGAATAGCTCAATCACAGAATAGTTCATCTCATAGAAACACCAAAGTGTTCAAATTGTGGCACAAGGCCTCATACATACTACCATCTTGTACAAATATCACACATTTACACATATACAAGACTTCTCAAGTTCAACATCTGAGAAGTTTAAGAAACTAGCATTCATTTAATATGAATGAAGTTAGAAAACTTGCCTCATGCACAGCTACAGCTTACGTTGAACTGCTCATTCCAATCCCTATATAACACATAAAGAAAAAACACATACACCAATTAGTCATATACTTGACATACGTAATTGTTTACTTAACTTTACTTCTCAAGGTTTGCGTTCTTGTAATCTAAGTTTACGCGACCAACTTCCTTTACCGGTTTACGGCTTCATGACATGCGGAGATGTCTTACTCATACGATCATTATCTTTAATGATTTATATTCTTATCTTCTTTTATAACCCTTCTAGGACTCAGCACACATCGTGTCTCTGATAGTATTCCATATGGTACTCTGAGTGGTTTCCCACAAACAACCAACAAACAAGTTCCCGTCTCATCTACAGTGTCTTTCACAGTGAGTTAGATCGGTTGCCAGTTTTGTATATACCTCCGCTCTCTAAAGGAATTTTTTAGCCCAGCACCCATATGTCAACCATCAAAGATTATAATTGTACCACAACCTAAACTTTATCTTAACTTATCCGAACCGTTAAACTATAATGTTCGTTAAGTCAAATTCTTATTCCTTATGGCTTTCTGGCAACTAAATGCCATACCTCAGGATTTATTCTCATCATCTAAGTCATACTGTCTTTTGTATACTTAAAATGATCATTTAGTATTAATTCTACGCATTCATAGGCATTAGGAATTTTTACGTTACCTTATTTACATCTTACAACGTTCGGTTTATTCGACTCGGAACGTCCTCCAAGTTATCATTACTAACTCGGCTTCTTTACATTATACGTTATTGTCTATAATTTAGTTTCTTCACCATTCACGGTTAATCATCATTCTTCATTACCTTACGGTCAAACCATACATGGGGTGTAGATTATGCCCGTTTAATATTCGTGTACCCTCAACCCTCATGTCGGCTGAAGTGTTTAACTCTTATGTGCATTCGATATCCATTACATGGACCCCACGTTCATTATTCTTTCTTAATATCGAAGTCATACTGTTCGTTATATGCTAAGAACGACCGATCATCGCTACTGCGTTGCGTTTACATTCATTACATTCTTCGTCTTTTAATCACGTTCAATCATTTCGTTCAACCTTTACTAAAGGTTTTAATCACTTGTTTAAGTGTTACGTTACGTGAACTACACGTTCATTATCTTTTCGTACACTTCCCTAGGAGTTTGAGCATTTAAAAGCTCATCACTGGCCATTACCCTGCACCGGCATTGCGGCGCCGATTCCCTTCCTTCCTCTCGCGCTGCGGCGCGAGTCTACCTCACCTTCTTCCCCAGTCTGACGCTACGATGCCAAATCCGTCTCTATCTCTTGCTGTTGTATTTACTCAAGCCGATGGTGATAGCTTTCGGGTTAAGCGGTGCCTCCCAAGGCATAGCTGGAGCTGTGGCGCCGAGCATCAAACATGGAAAATTTTTTGAAGTCTTTTACATACTTGAGACGTTGACTTCGAAATCTCATAACTTCTTCGTTATAGCTCGGAACGAGGTTGTTCCAAAGTCAGTCTCTTCCTTATCTTATATATTTCAACTTCCCTCGGATAGAAATTTATTTTGAATCCATTAACATGCCATTCAATTCGCCTAATCTTCATCCCTCGTTCATTTTACGTTATTAACGTTCTTCGTCAGTTTGTCCGTAATTCGGTCATCCGAACTCGGAACTCTTCATTCTTGAGTCCATGACTCACGTTTTCTACATTCTCTTATATTCTTATAAAACCCTACATATTCGAGTTCATTTACATACTTTCTAATTCTCGTTCGTCTTTTACAAAATTTTGCCATAACTTTGGTATAGCTAAGTTCAATCCCTTGGAAGCTTCGTGCTTCCGTCTTGAGAAATTCGTTCGACTGTTCGAAAAACTGCGATTCTTAGAATTCAAATATTTTTGGATATTTCATCTTTTCTCTACAGTTTAACTTTTACGCATTCTTCGGAACTCCGAAAAACTAAAAAACACTTTTTGACGCTAAGCGTTTTTCTTCACGTTTTTCCCTAACGTAGATAAACGAATGAAAAGTACATAACAATAATTTTCATCATTTTTATTTCGTCCTATTTTTGCACGTTTTTTGAGAAAAACTTTTATCGGCTTACTTAACTTTTCACAACATATTATCGTCAAATCTTTCGACGGAATGTCATTTCGATGTACCGAACTCTCAAAAAGGCTTAGGTTATTCAAACCCTAGCCCTTAGGTTTTGTCGAGTGAATAGTGTCTATTTCGTCTTTTTCCCCGAAAATATTTTTATTCCCGGAAAATTTTTATTTTCATCTTGAAAATTCTTACTCTTTCAGTCTAGCTCGTAGCCAGAATCCTCCCGTATTATAATCATTGTAATAACCATGAATTTTAAGTCACGCGGTAATTAAATATATTAATTAAATATTGATGATATTGAAAATATATGATGATGTATGTGGAAAATGATGGTTAAATTATATATAAGATAATTAAATATATAAATGAATTATATAAATATAACCTAATTATATAACATTATGTTATGGAAATTAAATAACCTAAGGGTTATGGTATTGAAGAATAATAGTATTTAAAATTATACTAACTTAAGAGATTAATTTTATTATCTCAATTTAATATTTAATTTAAACCTAATTAAAGTAAGTCTAATTGGGTTATAAAATTAAATGTACATAAATAATTATTTAAATTCCAAAATGAGTGGAATGGAAATCCTAATTAAATAATTAAGGTAAGATAAAATTTGTCTATTGGATCATGTTATTTTTACATAGCCCAAACAATTTAATTAGAGAGCCCAAACAAGAAATCAATGGCCCAAGTTACGGCCCAATTTTTATGGACCTTCTAGATGGTTAATTAATAAATAAATCAATATATAAATTGGTCAAGTTGGTGCATGAATCCGGCAAGCTAAGGGGGAAAAGAAGCACATGATTTATTTCATTAGTTTCCATTTTTTGTTGGTCAAAGGGTTGTTTACCAACCCACCTAAATAGCCCATTAGCCTTTTATAGCTTAATAAATATTTTTCCACCAAGGTAAGCAATCTAAGATATTGGGAGATTTATAGAAATATCCAAGTTATATCTATATACTCTAATTGCCTATAAATATTCCCACATATTTTTATAAAGAAACTTTTCACTTATAAGTTATCTAGCAACAAGCAAAAAGCAAAGCAAAAGAAAGAGAGTGAGAGTGAGAGACGTGGGAAGCTTTGAAGGAGAGGAGAAAGAAATTTCCTTGATGCCACCTAGATTTATCACATACTTTGGAAAAATAAGAAAAGTAGCATTAAGATCAAGGTAAAAATATTAAATCTCAAGCTTTAATTTCATGTAATTTGTTGGTTTTACAAAAATAAAGAACCTATGCTCATGAACTTTCAAAACTCTTGATTTACTTCTTTTTAGTGCATCATGTTTGGATCTTATATTTTTGGGTCTTTAAAAGTTGATCAAAAAGGAAAGAAAAGAAATTATGTACAAATGTTTAAGAAACATCCTAATCTTGCATGCTTAGTGTATTTTATGTTAGATACATGGAGTTCAAGCTTTAAATGGCTAGAAGCATGCTAGAATGATAGATATGGAGTTTAATGGATTTAACTTATGTATTGGTATGTGTTTGTGTAGAAAAGTTTGGTAAAATGCATGAAAATGAGTTTTACCGAAAAACTTAATCGAAAGGTGTGATTGAAGATTTTTCATTTTGAAACTTACTAATAGTTTTTATGATTTTCTTTCTTGTTATGTTAGATATGTAAGTTAAGAACAAAATCCTTTTTGAAGCATGCAAAAATGTTTTAAAATGAGCAAGATATGATTTTTTTTTCTAAAAACACCTCATTGTTGTAGGACTGTGCAAAACAGTCCAGTTTCTGGCCATTTTCAGTAACCAAAACATGTCCAAATTTGATGTTTGATAAATGAAAATTGTAGTTCGGGAAGATACAAATCCAACGAGACCAACTGGACCTATATCGGAGTTGTAGATTTCATTTTATTCAAGTTTTAGTAAAGGACCCCAAATCTGGAAAATCAGAAAAAATATATATATTAACTGCCGGTTCAGTTTCCAGCGAACCGGACGAACTTTCCGGCGACCGGTTCACCAAGTTTCCGGTCGGTTCTGGTGGTTGGGTTGGGACCAAAACTTTTCTAAAATTGTGAAGAGTATTAAAATATTTAATTTCGAATTTTTCAGGACAGTTATGTAATTACTAAGTAATCAATGGTTTAAACTCATTTAAAACTTACTTATTAATAATTATTAATGCCACTAAATGATTATTAAACTAATTACATATAATCTATTTGTAATTAACTATTTAATTATAATTTAAGTGATAATTAAGTAGAGTTAGTGGTAATAAACTAACTATTGATTATTTAATTAAGATTAAGTAATAAATAGAGTTAAACCTTTGATTAATTATTATTTAATTAAATAATGATTAAAGAAAATTTAAGTAAGATTGTGTAATAATAATGTAATTACTTACTTACATTGGCATAAAATTTATAAAATAATTTTTAATTATTTTTAATTAATATTAAATAATAAATAAGGACAAGTGATAATTAATTATTCCTAGATTAACAAGAAATAATAATTAAAGATTTATGAAGTGAATTTATTATTTGTTATTCAGGATAAATAAATAAATAATTATTATTTATTAAATAATAAATCATTACAAATGTTAATTAATTATTCATTTATTAATAGTAATGAATAATTAAAGATTAATGAAGTAAATAAATAAATTATTTATTTTTCATGGATAATGATTTAATTAATTATTATTTAATTGATATTAAATAATAATTAAAGACAAATAATATTAATAATATTTATTATTTATTATTTAATTAACATTAAATAATAAGTAGTTGTAATTAGCTATTATTTATAATTAAATAATAACTAAAGATAATTAATTAATTACTATTTAACTAATATTAAATGGTAATTAAATAAAAATAAGTTAATAAATGAAGAGAATTTAATCTTGTGGCCTTTAAAATAGGTATACATCACCCATCTTGAGTCGCTAAATACATGGTACAAAATTCAAATACAACTTAATTATACCTCATAAAATACGAATATAATCTAAGAGTTTAATAAGAATATTGTCATTTCAATGGAGACCTCATTATATTTATTGTCACACTATTTTATAGAATAGTGAGGACTACTAAAACAACCATCTGGACCCCAATCTGTTTCCACGACTCGTCCCGGCTATATATCTCATTTCCTCAGAGAAACGGTGAAAGAAGGGTGTGAGCTTAACTAGCCCAATATTATGACTAAGATAATGCGAGAATAATTTATCGTTAGCCTTCAGCAAGTGTTACAATCGATAAAATATAACAAACATCAAGTTTAATCAGCATGAACAAGCAATCCATTAGAAGAGTCAAGAAGAGAATAAAATCTACTATCTTCTATGATTTAAAAGGTTTTTCATCACTTTTATCGCTGAGACTCTGCTTAATAAATAAACAACATCATCCCTACGCTACGGCCAATGATATTCATTAGTATCACGACCACAAATTTTTCATGCACTACGGGCCAAGGATATTCGTGTATTCATCAATGGTCCATGATCATGCCAACAATTGTCCATCAATGCACTACGATCAATGAGGACTTTTACCACATCATTTGTAATATTACGGTCATGATTATACCGAATAATCCCTAGTCATAATCATACCAAGTTCATCTATGCACTACAGGCCACATATGACTTTCAACGTATTATAAACATGAGGATAATGACAATGATATAAGAATTCAATAAAACAAGTTCAAGGATAAATTTTTAAAGATTTATAATTTAATTTATCCGTAAATCAATAACGTCCAAATTGTCAACATGATCTTATTTTTGTGGAGTAAAATTCAAGAATGCTCAGAAGAATATTTCCATGAAAAGATACAGGATGAAGCGCAAATATCCAGGATATTCTACTAATTTAATGGAGTATAGAAGCCAAAACTTTAACCAACTGAGTATAATAGAATATATGAAACTGCAAATGGATTTTTGTCCGCCATGCGGTAATCCACGTGAGATGCATCATTTCCATAATTTAATAAGGAATGAATACAAAGTATCATTCACCATGCATTCCACCACATAGACAAAGTTATTCCAAATATAATAAAAAAATAGAATAAGAAGTTATTCCAATAGAAATAATAAAAAAATTCAAATGAATAATGAATGGAATAAAAGAAGAATTCACCATGCATGCGATAGATCAAGCACAAACGGGTTATTCCAATGAGAATAATAAAGAATGGAATAATAAAAGAATTCACCAGGCATGCGATAGATCGCATGCATAACGAGTTATTCCAATAGAATAATAAAGAATGGAATAACAACCCTTACGAGTATTGAAAGAAAATAAATCTCTTCATGAATACAAAAGAAATAATACCCCTTACCTTAGAAGAAACTGGATACTGAAATAGTGAGGTAGCAGACTTCTCTTCTTCTTTCTCTCTGTAATAATTGCTTTTGTGAGAATTAGTGAATTGGTGAGAATGAAAGAAGAATGAGCTTCTATTTATAGGAAAATATAATTTCGATAATTGCACGTTTTGGGGCTCAAAATATTTACAGTATAATACCTTCCTCTTTTCTTCATTTTTAATTTAGTCCTGCAAGTATTAACAAACTTGCACCACCTCCCCTAATAGTAAATAATGTGAATTAATAGTTCATTCATGTGACTTAATAGTATAATCATGTGAAAAAACTAATTACAGTATAGTACCTTCATTTATACCTCCATTTTTAATTTAGTCATGCAAGTATTATCAATCTTGCACCACCTCCCCTAATAGTACATGAATGTGAATCAATAGTACGCACATGTGAACAAATAGTTATAAGCATGTGAAAAATTAGCAATTAATTGCTCATTTATCCAATTAATTACCCGATTGGTCAATATAACCTCCAGACATCAATTATTATCGAAATAAATATCGATTTCCACTAACACTAATAATCCCAACACAATGGAACTATCAATTTCATCTTTAATCAACACGAACTTATTCATCATTAATATTATAACTCACAATATTTAACAATCAGGTCGTTCCCAAGAAAGAGAGGGCTTTCCGATAAGGATTTCTCCTTATTGACGCGCAATTAGGTGACCAAACCTCTCCTTGACAGAACTTCTAGACATTGTCAATATTACAAATAATAATATGAATAACTTTTTCGTCTCAATTATTGATTTAATAATAATAAATACTATGCATATGATATTGTGATAATAATTGAATCAATAATATGAGAGATATGATGCATCAATTATGTAGCAATAATTGAGTATAACTGAGTGACTTCTCACGTTAGCATCAATAATCAATACCGTGTGCTATTATGCAACCACGCGACATCGTATATTTTTACCACCCTTAGGGTAGTTTAACAGTTTAACGGTAAAACTTTCGCCGTTATTTTTATAAAAAGATAATTTTGTCATTTTCTAACTACGACAATACTTCCGTTGTGGGGTCCGCCATTGATTGTGTCGTCGTACGAATATTCCCTGTTAAAACGAATATTCTCCGACCAATCGAATATTATATAACCACTTGCTTACTTTGCAAAAATTATAAATAATACCCACAACTATAACATTATATCAAATCCACACCATAATATTCAAAAATATATTTCGAGAAAAATTAATCTTTATTCATAAAAGTTGGGGTCTTACATAACTCATTAATTAAACAATTATAGTAAATTGTTTAAATATCTAATAAGTGTTTATTACTTAAGAAAAACCTTATAGATTAATTAAATCATTAACCTTAGATTTATTATAGGACTAATGATAGTATATTATATTATGTGTACCTTGTGATTGAATTATTTGTTAATAGCATAAGTAAGCGTATAGACATACAATTATACGCAGTACTAATTAATAGACCAACAATGTCAATGCTAGGTTGTTCAAAGAGTTTTAATTAAAGCTAGTTAGTTGTAGCTCATCGAACAGGCAAGTTCTCTAACTCAAACTTGAGTTATTATTTTCAAAGCATGTTAGTGGATAATTATTGTTGATTACTCCACATCTTTCACGATTATTGTGAATCGCATTTTTGCACAATCGAATTCCTAATCAATTATTATTGAATTATGAATTAATTAAAGTTCTTTCATTCTTGAACTATTTATGATATAGATCTATGCTAGTTGTATCAGCTAGATCAAATATATTTAAATTTGTTAAATCAAATATGTTTTAAAAGCTATTCTTAACCAATTGATTTGGTAAGAACTCGAGACTGAGAAAAAGAACAATTATATTAAAGCATTATATTGTAAAATAATTGTTGCTCGACTATTAAGTGTTTATGCATAATACACTGGGTATGAAAGGTTGATCCCCTTGATTACCAAAACTTATTAAAAGGACCAGTTTAACTACTGACAACCTTAGTATATGTTCATGGTTATTTCAAACCACTCAGCACCTATTATTCAATTATTCGAATATTCAATTATTGAAGCTTAATTCATGTTCTTTCACAATCGATTCTATTGTTGAAAAAATTTAAAGTTAAATTCTTTTCTAATCATGATATACCTTTCTTGTATTTAAACTTGCTAAGCAAACTAGTTGCTTACCTTTGCTATATCATGACATTTATTTCAGCTATGCCCGAAGGATCGAATAAGAAAGACAAAGGCAAGGGTAAGATCCAAGACTAGTTTAATATGAATGTTAATTATTATATTATCTGATGGCATTATTTATATAAACCTTTTGTAATATTAAAGGTGTGTTTAAGTTAAGGTAAAGAAGACCTCTCCTCGCAACATAAAGGTGGCAAAGGGAACCTTTTGCTCCTCGGAGCATCCCAAGACATCAAATATCTTCGTGATCTGCTTAATCCATGTCTCTACCTTAAATGGCTCTTGCTTTTCCAAAAACATTGGTGGTCCTAGCTCCTTGAATTGCTTAGCGGTGACCATCCGAGAGTTGCCAGTATTTCCACTTGCATTTTGAACAGCAGTCTCTCTCGCCTGATGTTGCATGAATTGCAGAAAGCTCCTAAACATCTCGCAGTTTATCATTTGGTCAGTGTTGTTGTTTACATTAGGATTATTGCCTTCTTAATGCACATTATCATGGTTATTGATCGTTGGTGACTCAACAGTCTCATGTGCTTCATTGCTTATCTCAACATTTTCAGATGTCATTTTCAAACACTGCCACAAAACAAGGGTTAATTGACATGCCACATATTATCCCTATATTCTGACCAACCAATTAAATAACAATTAAGCTTAGGTAGGTCATACTAGCGAAGGATTTACTCATCTCTCCCCTACTAGTTCTAGTCTCAAATCTCAACTAGGGATCATATCCCTAAGCTCTGATACCAACTGTGACTCTCATCCAAGACTTGGATATTACCTAACATTGATACCTATCAACTTGCCACCATTATTCATGGTGTCCCCTACGGAAAGTCTAGCTTCGGTGCATCCCACACAAGGAAGTCCCCAACGAAAGACTCGGGGCTCTTTACTTATGGCTTTGATACCAACTGTGACGCCCCAAAATAGGTATACACAACCCATTTTGAGTCGCAAAATATATGGTACAAAATTTAAATACAAACTTCATTTATACAATACGATAAAATGTAGCTGAGAGTTTTAACACGAATATTATCTCGTAGACAATATCCAAACTCAAATGGAGTCCTCATTATAATTATTATTCTGACGCCCCTAAATTCAGACACTCATATCTCGAATTTAGTTTGTCACGTGCTAATTCTAACATCATACTAAAATCATCAGTGACAGAAATAATTGAATAATTTAAATTAATATAATATAAATATTCACGTCCCAAGTTACCGTAATCATTACTACAACAATCCAGCGATTAAACTTAAACATAATTTAATCATCCTTAAATACATCATAATAAGCATAACCATAATAATAATACTTCTACACTTAAAGGACTAAGCTATTCTGTAGCCTTGCCGTTCCCTTTGTCCTTTCCTGGTGTATTGCCTTGCTTTGCCTTAACTATAATGTTTTTAGGGAAGCAAGAATGAGTAATAAGTTTGCCCAGCAAGTAATATAGCGAAAAGAATAAGCAGTTATAACGTTTGAATCATCAAAGGTATAACATAAATTGATAGTTCAAGGACATCAAAAAGTATCAAGAGTGTTCAATAAGTGTCGCTATAGACTGAAGGATATCAACATAATTTCAAAGTTTATTCATTTCAAGGTTTAATAAGAATGAACACTGAGAGGTCACTAAGGACTAAGAACTCTTACTAGAATTAACGGTATTATTCTACAAATCCAATATAAACGTACAATAGGTGATCAGCCTAAAGTACCCTACGTTATGCATAACATTTAATCATACTCATATGCGCACGTCGGTTCCCCGACAATATAAAATTTCCCCTTTATAAGAGGGTTGTTCATCTCAGTAGATTTACAAGAGTTCGCACCAAGTCAATTGGTTTGGATAGCTTTCTTAACACATGATTATAGTATAGCCGATTCAAAGGCTTAGACCACTCTTATAATGTATTTATGAACGATAAGTTCAATGCTTATAACAATGTCAAGGCATACAAATGATTTCTGAATAGTAATATATATTTTCTCGATATAAGTATGGCAACAATTCGGATTATACAATATACAATGTAAAGAATTTAGAAAACTTGCATTCAATATGAGAATCAAATGAAGTTAAAGAACTCGTACAAAATCCAAAGTTGTGTGAGTTTGGATATTTTCCTTTAGCGTTGATTACCACTTATAGCGTAAAATCACCTCAATGAACTATGTTATCCTATTTATGTATGTATAGGTATTCATTAGTCACAGACCATGACATACATATCGACAAACATTTATCACACACATTTATCAAACTCATAGATGTATAATTCACATTATTTTTACTTTTGAAAATCTTTAGTACTATATGCTCATCTTTTATTTGTATTTGTAAAATATCACTTATTTCACGTATTCTAGTTTAAGCTGCTTCAAATATTAAAGAACCTTTAAGCTAGGTTTGGCCCTTTGTTAAAGTTACTCATACATTTCCATTTTATAAAGTTAAAAGAGCTCATTATATCAACTACTAACTATAGTATTCATTAAACCACATAACATCGCCAAACAACCTCTTTCTACGCATGCTTGTATGTATTAGATTTGGTTGTATAACTTTCTACTTAAAAACTCTTTTAGTTCATGTTTGCGTAGTTTATAAAGTGTCCACTAGATGTGTGAACATGTTTATTATCTCTAGAGGCATAAAGCATCCTATCATAGTCGTTCAAAAGTTCACAATACAAGTCAAAGAGTTTATAACTCAAATTGGTTTTCAAATCTTAAAATTTCATGACAAATAACTAAGCATGCAAAGTACGTTGAATTCACATTTCATACGTATTTACAAAACTAACTAAGTTGCGAATACATGTCAAAAGGTTAGATTTCAAAAAGGCGTAAGGTTTTATACACATGCTTTTCATCTTTTAACTTTTCTTTCAAAGGGTTATAATTCAAACACCAAACTTACTTAAACATTTGCAACATGCATTGACACATGTTTAAAGATTATGTATTCTTTTTAAGCTAAGTTAAGTTAGGTCAGTTTAGGTCTTCTTGTATCAAACAATCAAAACAAAATATAAGTCACCGCAGACACTTCCTATTTGAAGCTAACATTTATACTACAGGACCCCCCATGAGGCGCATACTTACTCTTGCTTAGAACGATGACACTCCCCTACTACGAGCTAATATGCCAATATCCCATCCAAACAACCATGTAATGATACTTAATTGATATAAACTTATTACTAAACATTCCTAGCATGCTTCTAACAATCCTATACATACAAACAATCAAATTCAAGAATCAATTCAAGATTTATACCATTTTTCAAAAGTTTAACACATTTAGCGATTCTCTTCACTACGGACTACGGATTCGTTACTTGACCAAATTACTTTGTTTAATTTTTCGTTGATTTCATATTTAACCATATTAACAATGTCTAGCATCAGTTGACACGTTCTATCATGCTTCAACCATAAAACATTTCTACACAAAACAAGTATTTTAGTACTTTTCTAAAAACTTTACAAAACTTGAATTTTAAGAACATATAGAGGAATATTACCTTCTGTAAAGTTTGAATTATTACACTAGCTTCAATTTGCAGATTGTATATGCTCAACCCAACCACACTCATACACAACTTGAAGTTTAATAGAGAATTTAGCAAAAATTCTATAACTAAGAATGGCTCCATTTATAGGAAAGCTTGTGACCAAATTTGGATTTTGCTCAATGAATTAAACCATTGGAATGGAGAAAAAGCTGATGGGTATGAAGGATTTGGTGGAAGAGTACTATGTAGACCACTCCTCTCCTCATGATTTGCTAGCTCTGAGTTTGATAATGAGGGACTAGGCCAATGGCCTATTACGTGAAGTAGAAAAGAAAAAAGACACTCATTTTGGGACACTGCTATAATACTCAGCATTTCATATTACTATTAGCATACTTAGGTTTATTTGATATTTGTCTCCAAATATGCATACATATACACCCACTTCATATAATACACATAGAATTATATAATCCATGTACATTGGTTTAATAATATTTACATTAGACTAGGATATACCTTATTTGGGTACCAATATTACTTCCCATAAAACTTATTATTCCAATTCTACATAGATATTAAAATAATCATTTAATATTACTTATTTATTTACTCAAAGTTATTTTCTCTCATAGGTTTAAAATACCTATTTAATTACTCCCACACATATCATGATGTCACATAAGACTCTTTCATACAACTTAATAAATTACATAAGTTAAGCTTACTTTTATCATATAGTTTTATATAATAATTATTTACATTCCAATGTCACACCTCATCTTATATTGAATGAAAAATCCTATTATATATGATTTCTCCTTACATGTTATTGTTCATGATATAGTCAATCACATTATGTAATTATTTATTAATTAATAGTACTAATTAATTTCATCACTAATTAAATTAGTACTTTCTCATTTCACCACCTTGCCACACTAGGCATAATTCCATAAGCTTAAACTAAGCTTTTCATCACTTCTGCTACATTGCTTAATTATCACATGGTTAATCAATTAAATTAATTATCACAACTCATGCCAATACTATATATATTTATATTCAAAAAAATATTCAAAAAAAATCTTTATTCTCAATATCATTATTTAATAAAATTCAGCAGTATTACATCTTCCCCCCCTTATAAGAATTCCGTCCTCGGAATTATACAAGGTTACACAAATAAATGGGGGTAATCCTTTCGCATCTTATCTTCTAATTCCCACATGTCTTCTTCCGTATCGTGGTTTCGCCAAACCACTTTTATAGAAGATATAATTTTATCCCTCAACGTTTTCTCTTTTCTATCTAGTATTTGAATAGGAATTTATTCATACGTTAGATTTTTCTCTACTTGAATAGGCTCGTAAGAAATCACGTGTCTATAGTCGGACTTGTATGGACGTAACACCAAAAGTGAAACACATTGTGGATGTGTTCTAATTCAGGTGGTAATGCAACTTTGTATGCCACTTTGCCCACTTGTTTCAATATCTCGAATGGTCCTATGAACCTCGGACTCAATTTCCCTTTATTTTCGAATCTGATCTTTCCCTTCCAGGGAGACACCTTTAAAAACACAAAACAACCGACTTCAAAGTCTCGGTTCTGATGATGCAAATCGATGTACTTCTTTTGGTGATCTTGATCAGCTACCAATTTTGGCTTTATCGTTGTTACTACGTCGATCATTTATTGAACTAATTTCGATCCCAAAAGTCGTCATTCTCCAACTTCGTCCCAACATAATTGTGTTCTACACTTTTTTCTGTAAAGAGCTTCATATGACGGCATACCAACACTCACATGATAGCTATTATTGTAGGCAAATTCTACCAATGGTAAGTGGTCGTCCCAATTGCACTTGAAGTCCATCGCACAAGCTCTAAGCATGCCCTCCAACGTTTGTATGGTCCGTTCACTCTGCCCACCAGTTTGAGGGTGATAAGCAGTATTTAATCTCAACTAAGTTCCCATTCGTTCTTGCAAACTTTTCCAAAATTTTGACGTGAAACGCGAATCTCGATCGGAGACAATCGACACCGACACTCCATATCAAGATATGATTTCCTTTACATATAAATTTACTAATTGGTTCAAATTGAATCGGATCTTAATGGGTAGAAAATGAGTTGTCTTTTTCAGTCGGTCCACGATAACCCAAATGACATCATAACCCTTTTGTGTGATCGGAAGTCCAACCAAGAAGTCCATCGTAATGTGCTCCCATTTCTATTTTGGTATTTCCAGTTGTTGAAGTAGTCCACGTGGCCTCTAATGTTCTGTTTTAACTCTTTGACAAGTAAGACATCTACCAATGTGCTCTGCAACTTATCTTTTCAAATTAGGCCACCAAAAGCGGTGTTGAAGATCCCAATACATCTTTATGCCTCCTGGATGAACAGATTACATCATATTGTGTGCTTCATGCAAGATTTCTTCTCTCAGTTCGGTTACAGCTGGCAACCATACTCGACCCTCAAATCTTAATATACCATCCTTATCTACTTTGAAATTTTCTTTCTCATTTTCTACTATTATCTTCCATATCCTCTCATATTCTTCATCTTCTCTTGTGCTTCCTTTATTCTATCCAATAATGCCGGGTGTGCTTCCATCATGAATAATTTTCCTTCCACTTTTTTCAGTTCCTCCACCTCTATTTTCAACTTTTCCATTTCTCTTATTAATTCCTCTTGAGTTGTCAATTTGAATAACTTCTCCCTTCCTTTTCTACTCAAAGCGTCGGCAACTACGTTTGCTTTTCCTGGGTGATAAAAAATTTCGCTGTCGTAGTCCTTGATTAATTCCAACCACCTTATTTGTCGCATTTCAACTCCTTCTGTGAGAAGATATATTTTAGACTCTTGTGGTCCTTGTATATCTCACATTTTTCTCTATAAAAATAATTCCTCCAAATATTCAAAGTAAAAACTACCGTTCCTAACTCCAAGTCATGGGTAATGTATCGTTTTTCGAAATCTTTCAACTGTCATGATGCATATGCAATGACCTTGCCATGCTGCATCAGCACACAACCAAGTCCTCTATGTGATGCATCACTATACACCACAAATCCTCCCGTATCATCCTGTAATGATAATACAGACGCCTCACTCAACCTCCTCTTCAACTCTTGAAACTCTCCTCGCATTTGTCCGTCCACGCGAACTTCACTGTCTTCCTTGTTAGATTGGTCAGCGGGGTTGCTATCTTAGAAAAATCTTGGATAAACCTTCAATAGTACCTGACTAATCCTAAGAAACTTCTTACTTCTGTTGGCGTCTTCGGTTGTTCCCAGTTACTTACCGCCTCCACTTTTGCTGGATCCACGGAAATTCCATTTTGACCTGTCACGTGTCCTAAAAATTGAACCTTCTCCATCCAAAATTCACATTTTGAAAATTTAGCGTACATCTTTTCCCTTCTCAATGCTTCCAATACCATCTTCAGGTGCTCGGTGTGCTCTTCCTTAGTTTTTGAATAAATCAAAATGTCGTCGATAAATACTACTACGAACTTATCCAGGTATGGCTTGAAAACTCGATTCATCAAGTCCATGAATGCTGCCGGAGAATTAGTTAAACCCAAATGACATCACTATAAATTCTTAATGTCTGTAACGAGTTTGACTTGATGTCTTTAGTACGTCCTTCTCTCGCACTTCTAACTGATGATAACCCGTTCATAAGTCTATCTTGGCAAAACATTTCGCTCTCTTCAGTTGATTGAAAAGGTCGTCTATCCTTGGCAATGGATATCTATTTTTAATCATCACTCGGTTCAACTCCTGATAGTCGATACAGAGCCTCATCGATCCATCCTTTTTCGTTACAAACAACACTGGTACTCCCCAAGGAGACACACTTAGCCGAATGTAACCCTTATCTAGCAACTCTTGCAATTGTATCATCAATTTCTTCATTTCTACTGGCGCCATAAGATATGGGGCTTTCAAAATCAGTGCGGTTCCCAGTGCTAAGTCTATTATGAATTCGATTTCTCTGTCTGACGGAAGACCATGCAGATCTTCTGGAAACACATCTTGAAAATCTTTGACTATCAATATATTCTTCATTTCTATCCCCATTTTCTGAGTATCCACTATATAGGCTAAATAACCTACACATCCTTTCTATAATAATTTATTGGCCTGCATCATCGTAAGGTAACACGATTGCTTGAGTGATGAGCTACCATAAAACACTACCTTAGACCGATTTGAAGTCTGAATGTTAACTTATGTCACACTCCATGTTTTGATGATGACCTTATTATTCCACTAATCATGCTATATCACATTTCAGGGAAAGATATGACATTACAGGAACATCAAGGAGAAAACTACAAAGACAAGGAATCTTTGAAGAAGGAAGAGCAAATTGAGTCCTAGGAAAAATATGTAAGATCCTAGCATTTATTACTTTCCAAATACAAGGCTTTAGGACATGTGCATCTCATATATACATATATAAGTAATTTTGAATATCATTAAATAGATTCCCTAAGATCATGGAATAAGCAGTGGTTTCGTGCTTCATGGATTAAGGAATGAATCTCTGATAAAATCGAATATAAGATTGGTTGATTGAATATACATCTTAAATAATGTACCGTATGATAAGGAGAGAAATTAATTCATGATTTGAAAATTGGATATTCCTACCGTTCAAAAACTATGGTATGTCACATATGGAAATAAATCAAAATGATTTTGGTGTGTAAATAAAGATCCTGATTTCCAGCAATCAATTAGGTTACTGCGTATTGAATTAAATAATAGGTTAAACATATTTTGCTTCATATATTTAATGTAAGGAAAGGCATTAAAAATCCTTGTTCCACGTGCCTGACGAACTGATATGGAAATCTTTATACGTGTAAATCTTAAACAAATTGATTGCATGAAAATTGAGCCAGGTGTTGACATATAACAAGATGGGAAGTATTCTATCACGTGGTGAGCACTCAATCTCTCTCTAATCATTATACTGATATTGATCACAACTATATCCTCCGTCAGCATACAACTGGAAAAGAGCCTTGATTAATGGTATAACATCTGTGACTGGTGAGATTTGTTCATAGTGTTAATTGGAAATTAACAACGGTAATATCTGTTTGTGGCCTATAAAAGAATTGGTCCAATAATAAGAGAAGTTAATAAAAACGAATACTGAAATCAGAAAGCATACAAGCTACAGAACTATTGTTTTTGTTCCTGATTATTGCTGATCATACTAAGAAGGTGCCTCGGCTAAAAGTGGTCTTATAGAAAATATTCTGGTAACATTCTTTCATACTAGAGCCTTGCATTGGTAAGTGATATATTGCTTGATCATTAAACCTCTAGTGTATATTTTAATTTTCCTTATCTAAATCTATATTTGGGTAATCCACTTTGGGTTGATAATTTATTACAAATAAGTTGAAGGAAAGCATAGGTGCTTAGAGTGCATAGGTGCACAAGGAATAAAGGTGTTCAATTTTGCTAGAACTTGTATTATAATTGGAAAAGTTGAATAAAAGTGAGTCTCCAATACTAGTTGGTATTAGACGCGATTAAAGCTACTATTCTTGAGGGTAGTAGTTGAACCACGTAAAAATCTAGTGTTTGTGTGATTACATTCTATACTTGAATATTCATTATTTATCCAAAGAACTGCATTCTATTCATATCGGAATCCACTTATTTGCATTAAACTCCCAAGGAATTTTGATAAGAAATAAAATTGGACATAGTTTGTGCCTACACTTATTCAACCCCCCCTTCTAAGTGTACCTATTTAAATTTCATTTGGTATCAGAGCTTGGCTCTACTTATCTTGGTTTTAAAGGTGACTTGTAGGGAAAGATTCTGACATGGCACAACTTAGAAATGCTCATCACGAAGGTCAATCAACCAACCGACCTCCACTACTCTTTGGAACTGATAACTATAACTTCTGGAAATTTTGGATGAGGATATATCTTAAGCGAGACCCATGGGAATGGTGGGTGGTAGAGAATGGACCAGTAATCCCAAGGAGAGATGATGGCACTCCAAAAACTCTACTCAAGATGGACTCAACCGAAACATACATGAGTTCATATGATTCAAAAGAAATGAACACTCTTCTCAGTGGCATGGTACAATCCGAAATAGATAAAGTTTCTTCATGCAACACATCAAAGGAGATATGGGATACTCTAGTGGTAAGTCACGAAGGAACTTCCAAAGTATGGGAAGTTAAGCAAAGTATGCTCATGCATGACTACGAAATGTTCAAACTGAAAAGAGACGAAACAATCAAAATGGCTCAAGCACGATTCTTGGTACTTATAAATTCTTTAAAGTTGCTCGACAAGTCAATTCCACAAAGTGAAATCAATCGTAAATTACTTCCGGCTATGCCCAAAAGGTTTGCATCTAAAATTACTACTCTTCCAGATTCCGTCAATATTTCTTCTATGGATACATTAACTCTCTTTGGTGAACTGGAAGAATATGAACATCAATTAAAAAGATATGATGACGAGGAAGAAGTCCCTCGAAAGAAGGTACTAGCTTTAAATGCAGGAATTGAAGAAGAGCTTGAGAATAACTCGGATGATGAAATAGCCATGATGTCAAGAAGACTTAAGGGCCTACTTCAAAGAAAGAATCAAAGGAAAAATACATTCAACGCAAACAAATTCAAAGCAAAGCCAACCAAAGAAACATGTTTCGAGTGTGGACAACTAGGTCACTTTAAAAAGGATTGCTTCCAACTCATAAACAAAGGAAAGCAAGGCAATAAGGAGTTCAAAAAGCATAAAGCATTCCTAACATGGAGTGATGATGAATAATCCGAAGTGGAAATAGATGCAAACGATAAACTGGCTCAAATATGCTTCATGGGACTTGAAGGTGAATCCAGTGAAGTACCTCCTTCTGATGTTATAACTTTGAAACAAGAAAATGAAAAACTAAAAGAAAAAAAATATGCACTTAAAAGACCTAGTAAACACTTTAATGGGCGAAGTGGAAGCACTAATAGATGAAAAGAAAGAATTAGAAAAGGTAACACACACAAATGAGGAAAAGGTATTAGCAGCAAAGAATGAATATTTAGATAATTTCATTAAAATACTGTTCAACAAGGTAAAACAGCTAAATAATGAAGTTAAAAAACTAAAAAATGAGATAAAAATGAGAGACGTGTGCATTGCTGCATTTGGTAATGAATCGACAAATAAAACACCTCCAACTAATGATCTACAAAAAGAAATAGAATCGTTAAAAATCTCTCTAGCTAAATTTGTTCATGGGGAAGAAAACCTAAATGTCATGCTAGGAAAACAAAGACCCAGTTATGATAAACAAGGCATAGGTTACAACCTAATATATAGAAAAGAAGTTAAAATGCTAAAATCTAAATCATCATTTAAATTAAATTATTGCACGCCTTTTACTTCTTGCAAAAATTGTGGCATTAAAGGACATCTAGAGATAAATTGCTCAAGAAAGAAAAATCGAAGTAAAGCCGTATAGATAAAAAAAAAGTGATGTGATTTTAACTAACACAAGTGGACCCAAAAAGACATGGGTACCAAAAAATATAAATTGTATCTCTCTTATACAGGTATGTTTCAAAGCCAAAGTATCTCCTCAAAAATCTAAGTTCGTGGAACTAAATGTCAAAAAGAAACATGGAACTATCACATTCGGTGATAATCGGTCATGCGGATAAAAAATCTAAATCATCATTTAAATTATATTATTGCACGCCTTTTACTTCTTACAAAAATTGTGGCATTAAAGGAATCTAGAGATAAATTGCTCAAGAAAGAAAAATCAAGTAAAGCCGTATGGATAAAGAAAAGTGATGTGATTTTAACTAACACAAGTGGACCCAAAAGATATGGGTACCAAAAATATAAATTGTATCTCTCTTATCGTATGTTTCAAAGCCAAAGTATCTCCTCAAAAGTGGATCCTTGATAATGGATGTTCACGCTATATGACGGAGACAAATCTAAGTTCGTGGAACTAAATGTCAAAAAAAAACATGGAACTATCGCATTCGGTGATAATCGGTCATGCGAAATAATTGGGAAAGGTAAAATCGATAATGGTAAGGTCAACATTAATAATGTTCACCTTGTTAATGGACTAGAATTCAATCTTATCGCTGTTAGTCAATTAATGGATAATGGACATCAAGTAAAGTTTGAAAAGATAAATGTACAATTTCACATAGTACTAATAATGTCGCTTTAGTTGCCCAAAGAGAAGGGAATATATATACTCTTGATTTTGAGCGACAGAGGAAGAATTATGTCTTGCAACCGCTTTAAGATGAAGCGAATCTATGGCATAGAAGGATGTGACATGTTCATATGGACCTCATCAAGAAGTTGTCATCAAAGAACTTAGTAAGAGGATTATCCAAAGTGAATTTCGAGAAGAAGGTATATGCGAACCTTGTCAACTTGGAAAACAAGTAAGAACATCGTTCATAGCCAAAAACATGGTATCAACTTCTTCTCCCTTACAATTGCTTCATCTCGATTTATTTGGACCTGAAAGGCATGCTAGTCTAAACGGGAAATTCTATGCTTTTGTGATAGTCGATGATTTCTCTAGATATACATGGGTACTATTCCTTAGAACAAAAGATGAGGCATTTAAAGAATTTGAAAAATTGATTAAAAATTTGGAGACCAAATATAGTCTTAATCTTATAAGAATCAGAAGTGACCATGGTACTGAATTTCAAAAGGATTTTATTATATTTTGTAATCAAAAAGGAATAACTCATGAATTCTCAGTACCTAGAACCCCTTAACAAAATTGAGTGGTAGTAAGAAAAAATCGTACCTTACAAAGAAATAGCTAGAACACTAATTCAAGAAAGTAAACTCCCAAAGAAATTTTGGGCTGAAGCTGTAAACACATCATGTTATGTACTAAATAGAGTGTTAATTCGCCCAATTCTTTTGAAAACACCATATGAATTATTAAATAAACGACTTCCTAATATAAGCTATTTCAAAATCTTTGGATCTAAATGTTTTATTCTTGACACTAGTGGGAACTTAGGCAAGTTTGATGCTAGATCATATGAGAGAATCTTCATTGGATATGCACAAAATAGTAGAGCATATCACATTTATAATGTGCAAAAACTGTGTATCGAAGAATCTATACATATCAAATTTAATGAACTTAACCATGAGATTCCAAAAGAAAGAGAAGAAGATGCAGGAATTTTAGAGACTGCTGCAAATCCATCATACCACATAAAGCAAAACAACAAGACTATGGAACCGATCCAGCAAGCTGGATTAAAAGAACAACAAGATCAAGACTCTATCCAGCAAGCTGAATACGAAAATCAGGAACATATCCAGCAAGTTGAAATGAACGACTCACAGGACAATAACTCAGAAACTACTGAAGAAGTGATCCATGACATTCAACTTCCAAAATCAGCAAGATTCATTAAAAATCATCCTCCTGATAACATCATTGGAGACATCAATGAAGGAGTTACTACAAGAAGAAAAGCACAAAACATGTGTGCTTTCTCAGCATTCTTATCCCAGATTGAACAAAAGAACGCCAAAGAAGCCATACTTGATGAAAATTGGCTACTAGCAATGCAAGAAGAGTTACAACAATTTGAAAGATGTCAAGTGTGGGAATTGATGCCTCCTCCGAAAGATGTATCCATTATTGGAACTAAATGGGTATTCAAAAACAAACTTGACGAGTTCGAAACAATTACCAGAAACAAAGCTAGATTAGTAGCTCAAGGGTACAATCAGCAAGAAGGAATAGACTATGAAGAAACATTTGCCCCGGTAGCTCGTTTTGAATCCATTCAAATATTATTGGCATTTGCGTGCTTCAGAAAATTCAAACTACATCAAATGGACGTCAAAAGTGCCTTTCTCAACGGTTATATAAACGAAGAAGTATACGTAAAATAGCCTCCTGGATTCGAGCATGACAAGTTACCACATTATGTATACAAATTAAAGAAGGCACTATATGGGCTCAAACAAGCTCCAAGAGCTTGGTATGAGAGATTAAGTAAGTACCTCCTATCAAATGGCTTCATAAGAGGTAAAATCGACTCTACACTATTTATTAAACGTCAAAATAAAGATATTATTATTGCACAAATCTATGTAGACGATATAATATTTGGTGCTACAAATAATTTTCCTATTTTCAAATGCATGCACAAAGAGTTTAATATGAGAGGATAGAACTCAACTACTTTCATTGGGTTTGTAATATTCAAGAACGCAATCAAATTGCAAAATTAAGCTAAGCGAGATAAATCGAGTTTAAAATTTTACAAACCATATACCCGGATCACCCTTTATCAAAAATAAAGATACCAAGATCCGATTCGTACAAGTTCACCTCCAATCCTTTTCGCGCTCAACTTGAATCCACCGGTTTGGTTCTTCCTTTCGATCAACGTTAGCCACCCAAGTGTTTGGCCTCTAGAGGTGATCCACCAAGGAAGAAAAAGATTCAAGAAGATGGGTGGTCACTAATAAGTTTTTCTATCTCTATGAAAAGGAAGCGACTTCCAACTCTTGAAATATATCGTAGTCTTGATATCCGATATAAGACTCTTCTTAAAAGATATCAAGTAACCCTATTAAAATAAGGTATTATTTAATTAAACCTTTTAATTAAAGGATTAGGGATACTTAAACTTTAACTAATTTTCCTTCAATCCAATTAGGAATAAATGAGAGTACTTATATTAAATTAATTCCTAAACTCTTTTAGAAATTAAAAATAATAATAATAATTGTAATAATAAATAAGACTCTCTTATTAATTTATATTTAATATTGCTAAAATATTAAATAATAATATTAAGCTATTTAATTTATTCTATCACCATAGATTAAATTAAATATACATAATATATTATTACGATCATTAACCAAATAATTATTCTTCCTTTTATGTACCCTTTAATATTAAACCTATTGTTAGAATAAATCAGAATTTCTAATCTTATTTAAATAAATAAATTAAACAATTAATTTATTTAAATAAATAATATTTATTCTACAATAGGATAAGCCTCCATCAACGACTTTCCGGATTTGATAATCATCAAAGTTACTTCAATCCTTCCATCATACAATGTCCCAATTAAATATAAGACATGGAATTACAAATTTAATTATATGTATTTTCACTCTTAAATGCACATGAATGCAAATTAGAAACTCCTTTCTAATTTCATTCTCATTTGGCCAAGACTCTAATGGTTGTCATTTATCAATCACATAAATTCTCTTCTTTAATAAGAAGTGGTAGATTCTTTATTGATCATACATTATCTCCATGACAACTTATTATACCCAAGCATACCCTTTGATATACCCTAAGGGTCTTAAGGAATAAGTCAAAGTATAACTCATCATACATAAGATACTATGATGATCTCAAGTCCAAGGATCACTTGTAACTATCACTACAGAATTCCTATCGACAGCAAGTAAAACTCCATTAGGTATTCCTTAGCGAGCCACGCTCAAAGAACTTATTCTCTAATAAGCACCTACATATTTGCTTTATCCACACAAATGATCATAGATCAATTATCCTCATCCAATTAACGATGTACCAATCTATCCTCGACCAATGATTGGGAACTATTTTAGTTTTAAGCTATCTAAGAATTTAGATCTCATTAGAATGATCATCATCATTATTCTAAAAGCATTGCTTAAAACTATGGGTTTATCACATATTATAAAACAACATCATGTAGATAATTAAAAGCCTTTAATAAATTAATACTTTTATTAATAAATGAATAAGATTGTTACAAAGTATATGCTTTATCATCAAACACATTGGCTTGTGTGCATACTACTTTCACTTTCTGGGCCTTCAAATTAAACAAAATCATGAAGGTATATTTATTCATCAAACCAAGTACACAAAAGAGTTACTTAAGAGATTCGAGTTTGATAATTCAAACTCAAAAACCACACCAATGAGTACATCAATAAAACTCACAGCAGATGAAAAAGGTACGGGTGTAGAGGTAACAAAATATAGAGGTATGGTTGGATCCCTACTATATTTAATTGCCTAAACTCGATATAATGTCTATATGTTTTCGTGCCAAACCCAAAGAATATTTAAATATTTGAATATTTGAGTGGTACTACTAATTTAGGATTATTTTATCCAAATTATGACAATTTTGATCTAATGGGTTATTCAGATACTGACTATGCAGGTTGTCAAATAGATAGAAAAAGCACAAGCGGCGCATGTACATTTTTGGGACAAAGTCTTGTCTCATGGCACAACAAAAAGCAAACGTCAGTCGCTCTATCCACCACTGAGGGTGAATATTTAGCAGCAGGAAGTTGCTGCTCCCAAATTTTATGGATGCGTCAAACACTGTGTGACTTTGACATTATATATGAAAATGTGCCCATATACTGTGATAATACAAGCACCATAGCCATTTCTAAAAATCCAAAGACTACATTCTCGCACAAAACACATAAATGCACGCCACCATTTTCTTAGAGATAATGTGTCCAAAGGGTTAATAAGATTAATATTTATTCCCACCGAGCATCAACTAGCGATATATTTACAAAACCTCTAGGGAAGAAAGATTTAGTACTCTAAGGAGAGAACTCTGTAATGTGTCTAATACAAATATGAACCGAGCGGGTTAAAGATATTAGATGACCAAATTCATCGGCGATCTATTCAGCCATAATTACGCCCATTAAAATCTATTCAGATTCTCCTTCCCAAAGCTAGCTTCACCACTTCCCATATCTCGATAACGATTCTCTATATAAAGTCCAGAAGCCGCCTTACCCTTTCTCTGTCTCTGACTCTCCAGTCTCTGCATATCTCCCATCCCCCTCCTTTATCTCAATCGACTCAACTCCTCTTTGCAACAATGAGAACTAGGCGTGGCACACAGCTTTGTGATGAATCGGAAGATGAAGTCTCACCTCCCTCTCCACCATCTCAACCACCGATTACTCGACGACTGAAACGAATGCCATCCTCTGTCACGATCATCTCCGGTGGATCATCCCCTGCCGAATCTGAAGCTAGTCTACCTTCTCCACCTCCAATCGGGACATCGACAGGTCACAAACGACTCAAGATCATCGATCCCTCACCTGGATCGCCTTCGATACCTGTAACTCCCCTCTCCGTCTCCTTACATGATGTACTTGACGATTTTTTTAGAGGCCATAATTTCAACTCCGTTTTAAAACCTCTATCTGTCAAAAAACTTTTGTCTATGAAAAATCGATAAACATGTTTTACTACCAAAACACACCCCTTCATCGTCTCTTTGAGTCATGTGGTCTGTCTTCATTTAGTACTCCTCCCTCGGTAGCCTACCCAAAATTAGTTCAGCAGTTTTATACCAATCTTGAGAATAATGGTGATTGCTTCACTTCATTTGTCAAAGGTAAATCTTTGTTCTTCACAGCTATGGATTTAGGGAGTATACTGTCAATTCCATACACCAGTGACTGCCCCTTCACCCTTAAAGGACCAATCTCTACTCCCCTGTCTCACCTAGTACAGCTTCGCATTGTCAATGATAACCCAACAATGTCCTCCATCACCCTCCCTAAAACCACTGAAGTATCTCCTCTTGCAATAGTTCTTCACAAACTGTTACGGTATAATCTCCTCCCTCATCTCGGTGGTGGCGCTGAATTCACGTATCAGGATTTGGTCTTGGTGGCCTTAATAATGACCGGCCAAACATTTAATTTTTCACTGATGATGCTCATACACATGATTCACTGTGTCAAACATTCCAAAAAATGTCTACCCTACAGCTGCTTCCTCACCAAACTATTTACTCACTTCCAAATTCCACTCGACGATGAGGGTTCCATCAAATTAACTGATTCTATCGATTCCACCTATCTCAAAGGGGCTCACATCACTCTGCTTAAAGGAAAGTTCATCCGTGTGGTACCCGAAATTCCCAAACCCATACCTCCTATTTCCTCACCTTCCTCCCCTGACATTCTCACTATCCTTCACACCATTACAAATAATCAAACCCAAATCTCTTCTGATGTCAAAGATATTCAACTCCGTCTCTCCATCCTTGAAAAAGGCAAACTTCCCATCCGTCATACTGATCTTCAGGCTACGTTTTGCAATGTGGAAGATGAGTTCATATACCTTCAAGCTGGATTCGAGTTGCAGACTCGGGCGATGGCCGAAGCCCTGCAACGGAAGATGAACCGCAACGCCTGTCAATTAAGCATAGAGCTCAAGTTCATCAGCCTTCAAATTGGGACTCTTGGACGATTTACAGAGCGTCGCATGAATGACCTAAGTGAGGAGCTGCAAGTAGACCAAGTCCAAGCGCGCATACCTGAATGGCCCCAATGTAATTGGATGGCAGAATTTCAAGGCGACTTTCTGGACCTTCCTCTCCCACCTTCCACCTTCATTGCTCATCCTCCCCGCTTTGCCAACTCACTGTCCCTTGAGGAGATCGAACACCGCAGGCATCACCGGCCCTATTTCACAGCTCGCGAAGCCAATCACGTTAATCTTGACGAGGAGGATGCTTAGATACCCTGCCCCTCTTTGGCTTTTAGACACACCTTTTTGATGAATGCCAAAGGGGGAGAAGAATTATAATTATGCCTCGCTTCCCAAAGACAATTTTTAACTTTTCATGCATGATAACTTATGTTGTTAAGACTATGGTTTAAATCATTGATGGATGATGGTTTAAATATTTACTTTTTTACTCTACTTATCATATTATGGACTAACCGTAAATATAGGGTTATCAAAAGTTTCATAACTTGCAAAATCTGAGGTTATTCAAACACCGCACATATGCGATCAATGGTATGCACGAACCGAGGGGGAGCTATAACTCTCTTGAAATGCATGGCTTTTTAGGGGAGCCATAATTATTTTGTTGTCATCATCAAAAGGGGAGAATGTTGACTTATGTCACACTCCATGTTTTGATGATGACCTTATTATTCCACTAATCATGCTATATCACATTTCAGGGAAAGATATGACATTACAGAACATCAAGGAGAAAACTATAAAGACAAGGAATCTTTGAAGAAGGAAGAGCAAATTGAGTCTTAGGAAAATATATAAGATCCTAGCATTTATTACTTTCTAAATACAAGGCTTTAGGACATGTTCATCTCATATATACATATATAAGTAATTTCAATATCATTAAATAGATTCCCTAAGATCATGGAATAAGCGGTGGTTTTCATGCTTTCTTGGATTAAGGAATGAATCTCCGATAAAATCAAATATAAGATTGGTTGATTGAATATACATCTTAAATCATGTATCGTATGATAAGGAGAGAAATTAATTCATGATTTGAAAACCGATATTCCTACCGATCAAAAACTATGGTATGTCATATATGGAAATAAATCAAAATGATTTGGTGTGTAAATAAAGATCCCGATTTCCAAGAATCAATTAGGTTATCTTTAGCGTATTGAATTAAATAATGGGTTAAACATATCTTGCTTCATATATTTAATGTAAGGAAAGGCATTAAAATCCTTGTTCCACGTGCCTGGCGAACTGATATGGTAATCTTTATACGTGTAAATCTTAAACAAATTGATTGCATGAAAATTGATCCGGGTGTTGACATATAACAAGATGGGAAGTATTCTCAATCTCTCTCTAAATCACTATACTGATATTGATCACAACAATATCCTCCGTCAGCATACAACTGGAAAAGAGCCTTGATCAATGGCATAACATCTGTGACTGGTGAGATTTGTTCATAGTGTTAATTGGAAATTAACAACGGTAATATCTGTTGGTGGCCTATAAAAGAATTGGTCCAATAATAAGAGAAGTTAAGAAAAACAAATACTGAAATCAGAAAGCATACAAGCTACAGAACTATTTTTTTTCTTCCTGATTATTGCTGATCATACTAAAAAGGTGCCTCGGCTAAAAGTGGTCTTATAGAAAATATTCTGGTAACATTCTTATTGCATATCATTTCATACTAGAGCCTTGCATTGGTAAGTGATATATTGCTTGATCATTAGACCTCTAGTGTGTATTTTAATTTTCCTTATCTAAATCTATATTTGGGTAATCCACTTTGGGTTGATAATTTATTACAGTCAAGTTGAAGGAAAGCATAGGTGCTTAAGAGTGCATAGGTGCACAAGGAACAAAGGTGTTCAATTTTGCTAGAACTTGTATTGTAATTGGAAAAGTTGAATAAAAGTGAGTCTCCAATACTAGTTGGTATTGGACGTGGATTACGCTACTATTCTAGAGGGTAGTAGTTGAACCACGTAAAAATTCTGGTGTTTGTGTGATTACATTCTATACTTGAATATTGTTATTTGTGATTACATTCTATACTCCAAATATTCTATTATTTATCCAATAGAACTCGCATTTCTATTTATATCAAGAATCCTTTTGAAATTGATTATCACACATTAAAATATCACACCTCTCCTCAGGTTTAAAGAATTTTTGATACTAAATAAAAATTGACATAGTTTGTGCAAACTCACACTTATTCAACCCCTATGTTCAACGAATTTTCTAAGCGTTCATGGTACCTATTATAAATTCTTCGCTATGTTGGATTAAATTTTCTATTTGGCATAGTCGTGTTTTGACCTCGCGATGCTTGCTTCCCACTAGTTCTTTAGGTAATCCTTGATATTATGTAATCACCGAGCCACACGCAAAACATCCTCGATCTTTTTAAATTCCGTGCAATTAGGTGAAATGTACCCTTCTTGGCCGCAGTTCTAGTAGACGTTGCGCCCCTTCCAACACTCCCATTAATGGTTCCTACCACATTTCGAGCAAGCTTAACTTCTTTTCTTAAACTCTCCTTGTTAACCTTCTGACTAGATGATGCTTCTATTGTTGGTATTGTTGTTGTTGTTGTTGTTGCGGTTATCCCATTTCCTCTTTCCCAGATGGCTTCCACCACTGCTACTCCCTCCACGAGTTTCTCCCCCAGTATTCTTGTTCTTCTTCTCCTTGTTGTATTGACTCAATGCCTCGCTACCTCCCTCAGAAATTATCGATTCTCCAACAATGTGGAGAAGGAGTCGATTTGAAGGACCGACACCTTGTTGAACAACCAAGGTTTTAGTTTGAGTTCGAAGCGTCAAGTTTTCCTTTCTTCGGTGTCAACTTGATGTGTTGCAAATCGTGCGAGTTCATTGAACTTGGTCGCGTATTGCGCCATCGTCATCTCCCCTTGTTTCAGTTCTAGAAACTTTACCTCCATCCTATTCTTCATGCTCTTCGGAAAGTAATTCTCGAAGAACAAAGTCTTAAACCTTTCCCAGGTTATAGTCCATTCTCCCGCCCTCTGTTGATTTGCTTCCCACTAGTAGTTTACTTCACCCCTCATAATATATGTAGCGAACACAGTTTTCTGGTCTTCACCAACACGAGCACTGGCGAAGGCTTTCTCCATTTCTTTTATCCACGTTTGCGCCACGATAGGATCAGTAGTACCCACGAATTCCGGAGGTCCTACACTTTTAAAGTCCTTGAAGTTTGTGAATGATATTCCTATTTAATATATGATTTGATTATGATATATATATATATATGAATGAATATGCAAGTATGCTTGCATTAAGAAAAGCTGTAAAGTCCTTTGATAGATAATAGAAATATATGTACAAAGACTTAGAATGAATTGATCAAACATGTTAGGTTGATCCTATATAAGCAAAACAACTTTGTAAAGTCCTTAAAAAGAAATGATGTACAAGGACTATAAATATAGAAAGATCAAGCTTGTTAGGTTGATCTTATGATGTAATAGATAGAGCATGCGTCTGCTCGTGAAACCTTTGCACTGAAGTTGTAGATCCGCCAGTGAGTTAAGGTTAACTCGAGAGCTATCGAGGTCGAATAGAAGTATGCAAGATAGTAGATCTCTTTAATTCAGATCGCCGCCAGGGAAACGAAGAAGGATCGTAGTGTATCGAGTAGAGCTTCCTCGGATTGTAGTGTCTTTGAGGAAGTCATGTTTAGAATCGTGAGAGACGACCTACCTACGAGAAGACCGATCATCCGCCAAACCAAGATGTAAAAGCGTAGACTACACTCGTAGTCGTCGAAGTCTACTAATCAATGCCAAGTTAAGGATCGTTGATCACACTCTGAGTTCGTAGAGCCTATTAACTACATGCAGAGATCATATTCAAGCAAGATCAAATGAAGACAACAAGCATAAGGCAGAAATCGTAGTGTCAAGATCTGATCTCGGGATCGTAGTGTTTGCACAAGCCGAAGTTGAATCGTAGAGTGCATAACTACGACTGGCAAGCGTAAGTGCTCACAATGCCAAGACGTAATAGTAGAGCATATACGTTCTCAACGAATGAGCACTCCCAAAATATCCAAAGGAACTGCAAGCCTCCGTTCAACCCTGCGCAGTTACATCCAAGGAAACCAGAGAGCACTCAACGAATGGCATGCAAGCTAATAGAAGATCTAAGCACCAACTCAATCAAAGATCAAGATTGATTTGTGAAGCCATTCGAGACTAAGTCTTCCACGAGGAGATCGAAGAAGACTTGATGGCGACTAAGGAAAGTCGCCAGT